>CAUYQV010185340.1:0-12181 GCA_963574575.1 Galagoides demidoff
GGAGCCTGTGGTCCCAGCTACTTGGGAGGCGGAGGCAGGAGACTCGCTTGATCCCAGGAGTTGGAGGTTGCTATGAGCTGTGATGCCATGACACTCTACCCAGGGGGGATAGCTTGAGGCTCCATCTCAAAAAAAAAAAAATCTAAAACCTGGGGCTGGGCCTGGTTGCTCAACCCTGTAATCCTAACACTCTGGGAGACTTAGGCAGGTGGAGGCACATGGATTGTCTGAGCTCAGAGTTCAAGACCAGCTTGAGCAAGAGTGAGACCTCGTCTCTAAAAAACAGCCAGGTTGGCTCGGCACACAACATAGTGGTTACAGTGCTGGCCACATACACCAAGGCTGTCGGGTTTGAACCCAGCCAGGGCCAACTAGACAACAATAACAACCAGCCAGCTGTAGTATATGTATATTTATTTAAAAAAAAAAAATAGCTGGGTGTTGTGGTAGGTGGCTATAGGCCCAGCTACTCAGGAAGCTAAGCCCAAGAGTTTGAGATTGCTGTGAGCTGACACCAGGGCACTCTACCCACAGCAATAAAGTCAGACTCTGTCTCAAAAAAATAAATAAAAATTGTAAAAAAAAAAAAAAAAAAAAAAAAAACAGGGCTTGGCACCTGTGACTCAAGTAGCTAAGGCACTAGCCACATACAATTGAGCTGGCAAGTTCGAATCCAGCCTGGACTTGCCAAACAACAATAATGGCTGCAACCAAAAAAATAGGTGCGTGTTGTGGCAGGCGCCTATGGTCCCAACTACCTGGAAAGCGGAGGCAGGAGACTCGTTTGAGCACAGGAGTTAGATGGTTGCTGTGAGCTGTAATACCACAACACTCAACCCAGGGGGACAGCTTGAAGCTCTGTCTCAAAAATAAAATAAAAAATAAGAAACAAAAATTAGCTGGGCATGTGGCTGATGCCTGTAGTCCCAGCTACTCAGGAGACTGAGGCAAGAAATCTCCTGAGCCCAGGAGTGTGAGGTTTCTGTGAGCCCAGCTGATTCCATGGCACTTTAGCCTGGGATAACAGAGTGAGACTTTGTCTCAAGGAAAAAAAAAAAAAAAAGGAAAAACAAGTAGTCTTTTCTCTAAAACAGACACTCCACTCCCTCTAAGTGTTCAGCAAAAATAACACTAGTGAGACCAAACTAAAGTCATCTCCTTATGATGATTTGGAAAATAGTATAATAGCCACTGTTGGGCAAAAAAAATTACTATCACTGGTACAACACCAGGTAATGATTGGGCTTCGTCCACTAGAAGGAGACAAAATTCCCATAAATGCCCTTATCATAGGTTTCAAATTCTGACACAATATTCATTTAGCAAAACAAAATGAAGTATATGACACTAAGAATGTATCTATAAAAAATTTTCACATGATGGAGGGGGCATAAAAGTCAACTTTCTAAATAAACCAGGAAATGAGCATACGTAAATGCATAGTTTTCTTTTTACAATTAACTTAAAACCTTAAGTACAAAATGTTATTGGGAATCCTGGAAGGGAGAGTCTCTAGACTCCCAACATATATATTTTTAAACAGAATTAAGGCCAATCATATGCCAAATTACAAAAGATTTGTGAGGGGAGAGGAGTGGGGGAGGGAGGGTTATTAATAGGCAGTGGGAGAGCACTTGGTAGGATCTTTCTTGCCTAATGTGCACAGTGCAAGAGTATATTTCAAAATAACTGAGAGTAAATTTTAAATTTACTCAAAAAATAAGTGAGGTGATGGTTATCTTACTCACTTTGATTTAAGCATTCCACATTATGTATCAAATCATCACATTGTACCCCATAAATGTATAGTCATAATTATAATTAAAAATTAAATTTAGGCTCAACACTCATAGTCCAGTGGAAGGCGCTGCCACATACACTGGGGCTGGTGGGTACAAACCTGGCCCAAACCTGCTAAAACAACAACAACTATTATTAAAAAAATAGCCAGGCGTTATGGCAGGTGCCTGTAGTCTTAGCTACTTGGGAGGCTAAGGCAAGAGAATCACTGATGAGAGAATCACTGATGCCTAAAAGTTTGAGGTTGCTGTGAGCTGTGATGCCACAGCACTCTACCAAGGGCAACACAGTAAGACTCTGTTTCAAAAAAAATAATAATTCAGCTCGACACCTGTGATTCAAGCAGCTAAGGCGCCAGCCACTTACACCTGCACTGGTGGGTTCAAATCCAGGTTGGGCTCACCAAACAACAATGACGGCTGCAACCAAAAAATAGCCGGGCGTTACAGCCAGCGCTGTAGTCCCAGCTACTTGGGGAGGCAAGAGAAGCGCTTGAGCCCAGGAGTTGGGGGTTGCTGTGAGCCATGATGCCATAGCACTCTACCAAGGGCAACAACATGAGGCTGTCTCAAAAATAATAATAATAATAATTAAATTTTTAAAAAAAGATTTATGTTTGAGTCTATCCCAAACATGCATCTATAAGAATACAAGTAACAAACACACACACACAAAAAGAATACAAGTAACATAACATATACAGGGCATCAGGTATCTGACAATATCACCATTAATTCACACACAAACATCTCTACCATCTAGTACTGCTTTTTTTTTTTTTTTGAGACAGAGTCAAGCTGTCACTCTGAATAGAGCGCTATGGCATCACAGCTCACAGCAACCTCAAACTGTTGGGCTTAAGCAATTCTCTTGCCTCAGCCTCCCAAATAGCTGGGTCTATAGGTACCCGCCATAACACCCAGCTATTTTTTTTTGGTTGTAGTTGTCACATTGTTTGGCAAGCCCGGGCTGAGTTCAAACCCACCAGCGCCAGTGTATGTGGCTGGCACCCCAGTCGCTGAGCTACAGGCACCAAGCCCATCTAATACTACTTTTTAACAGGTGCCAAGAAACCTCCAATCCTATTCTGGGTCCCTCCTTGCTGAGTGGCCCACCTATAGGACTTAATATTTCCTCTGCTCCTTCTCCTACTATCACATTGGGCAACTATGGCAGCCATATTGATGACATACTCAACACAGCCCCATAACCTCTCACTACTTCAATAAGCAACATCTCCATTCCCTTCAACAGCAACGAGATAATCACATTTGTTTTTTTTACTTTTTCATGAAATACTGAACTCTAAGCTTTCCAATTACGAATTTCTTACAAAACCTGATTTTCAACCACATTTCTGATTGTCTCTTTATTCTCCCAAGTACACCAACCTCACTGTAGGTTTTGCCTCTTATAACCCCAGCTTGGACCCTCAGAGTCAATCATATCTCCCTCACACTAGCGTGTAAAGATGCTCCCCCTGTCTTTCCATCCTACAAATTATAATTCTGGATCAATCCAACCATCTTTTGTCCTGCTCTTAGGGTTGTTGGAGAAAATGTAGAATCTATGCTACTGGGCGCCATTACAAATATATATATTTTTTCAAATATATTGTTTCTAACTAACTGGACCCTCAACATGGCCAGCAATCTTTTTCAAAGACTTGTTATTAATCTATTCCCCTTTCATTTTCCATTTAAAATTCCTATAGCCATAATACTCAAGTCATAAACTAACCCTAGTTTATTCAGTCTCCAAAGAGAACTTCTCCATAGACAACTGATCACATCAAGAAAATAATGGCTTGGCGCTTGTGGTTCAAGCAGCTAAGGCACCAGCCATATACCCCTAAGCTGGCGGATTCAAATCCAGCCTGGGCCCACCAAGCTACTTGGGAGGTGGAGGCAGGAGAATCGCTTGCGCCCAGGAGTTGGAGGTTGCTGTGAGCCATGATGCCATAGCACTCTACCCAGGGCGAAAAGAAGGCCAGCTCAGTGCCCATAGCTAAGTGGTTAGGGTGTCTGCCACATACACAGAGGCTGCCAGGTTCAACTCAGCCCGGGCCAGCTAAAACATGCAACAAAAAAGTAGCTGGGCATTGTGGCGGGTCCCTGCAGGCCCAGCTACTTGGGAGGCTGAGGCAAGAGAATCACTTAAGCTCAAGAGTTTGAGATTGCTGTGAGCTATGAGTCCACAGCACTCTACTGAGGCAACATAGTTAACCTCTGTCTAAAAAAAAAAAAAAAAAAAGGAAAAAAAAATAAGGGCATCTATCAAACCACCCCCTCACCTTCCTTCCCTTCTACCATAATTACCCATCTTGACTTCTATCCTTTTGTCAAAGAATGAAATGCCTCACAAATTTTCTAGGTAAACTTCCCCCTCCACCTACAAAACTGTTTCACCCATACTAAAAAGAAAAACACACATGTGCCATAATGGAGAGAACACAGCTTTCAGAACTAGGGAGACCTGTTCATATCCTTGCCTACAGTCTTCCTAACTGTGAAAGAGGGATACTGATACTTAAACCACAAGACTGTTGTGATTTATAAAGCATCTTTTTTTTTTTTTGAGAGTCTCACTTTGTGCCCTGGGTAGAGTGATGTGGTATCACAGCTCACAGCAACCTCAAACTCCTGAGCTCAAGCCATCTTTTTGCCTCAACCTCCTCAGTAGCTAAGAGCCTGCCACAATGCCCGGCTAGTTTGAAAGATGGGGTTTCCCTCTTTCTCAGCATAGTCTTGAGCTCCTGACCTCAAGCAATCCTGTCTCCACCTCCCAGAATGCTAGGATTACAGATGTGAGCCACTGCACCCAGCCTATTACAGCACCTTTATATATCTGGTGAGTTTCACTAGTACCCAGCTCTCCTTCAGGACACTGTTGAAAAAGTAATTTCACTTACCGCCTGTCATTTATTCCTCCATTCATAGTGATCTGACTACTGCAGTCATTGCCAATACTATTTTACCAAAACTGCCTTTCAAAAAAACAAATGGGCTTGGAGCCTGTAGCACAATGGTTACAGCACCAGCCACATACACCAAGGCTGGTGGGTCAAACCCAGCCTGGGCCAACTGCAACAAAAAATTAGCAGAGCATTGTGGTGGGTCCCAGCTACTGGGAGGCAAGAGAATCACTTAAGCCCAAGAGTTTGAGGTTGCTGTGAGCTATAATGCCACTGCACTCTACTGAGGGTGACATAGGTGAGACTCTGTCTCAAAAAAAAAAGTGACCTCTTAATTGCTAAATTTGGTGGCATCTTCCTAACTGATCTCTGGAGCACCTGACATTAATATTCATTATCCTCCCTTCTTGAAACTGTTTCTTCCTTTGAGTCCTATTATAATGCCATTCTGTTCTAGTTCTTGTTCTATTCCTTTAACCTCTCTTTCTCAGTATCTCATTATCTTCAAAATAATAATGTTCCTTCCAGTCCACAGTCCTTTTCTTCTCTTCTTTCAGTATTACAATCCCATATTAAGGGTTCAAACGTTCCCATACTCTCTTGACCCTCAAATATATGTATTCAGTTCCAACCCTTCTCCCAATTTCCAGACCCAATTTTCCAGCTACCCACAGTGATATCTGAAAAATACTTCAAACTGAACTTGTCCAAAACCAAATTTATTACCTTCCCTTACAATTGTTTATGTTCCCTATTTCACCTAACAGCACCAATTCACACCATCTGCCAAGTCAGAAACCTCCCATTAATCCTCTCAACTCTATTTTGGACAATCCCTCTTGGAATTGCATGTCTTTCTCTCAACACTCTCCCAGTTCATTCCCTGTTGCCTGGATTAGCACACTAGTTTCCTACCTATACCTAGGTTTCCTGCCCCATAGTCTTCACTTTCAATTCTTCCTCTACATTTTCACCACAGACAATGTAATCAAACTCCTGCTTACAAAACCTTCAACAGTTCCCTAAGCCTACAGAATAAAGTCCAAATTCTTTAGCATGTTTTTCTCAGAGGTGTAAATTCAAAGGTTTTGAAATCAGACAAACTTGGGTTTCGTTTCTAACTAAACACTGGCTTCCTACAGTCTTCAAAGTGAAGGGTAAAAGGCAGAAGAGGGAGGAAAGAGGAAAATAGAGGACGGGTAACCGTAGAGGGGAGGGGAGAGGAGGGAAAGGAAGTATTTTTCGAGGGTAGAAGTGGACATTTTCAAGACAAGAGCATGTTTGAGAGAAATAAAGTCAAGGAGTCTAGAGGGAGGAGTGGGAAGTTGGAGGTCTCCGAAACAAGAGTTTTCAAAGAAAACTAAGGATTACTGAATCTCTGAAGTGAGGAAGGTCTCCACGAGAGGCAACATCTAATGGTTCCCAGTCTCTGGGAAGGAGAAGATGCTGGGGAGGGGGCTGTCCTAGGACCCTGAGGGAAGTGAGAAGAGGAAAGAAGCTGAGAAGGGGGCCGTCCCCAGCCACTGAGAAGAGGGCTCGAGTGCCAAAGCTCCGGGGCCAAAGAAGTGTAGGAACTGCGTGTCCGGGCCGGACGCCCCGGGTTTGTGCCCCAAACACTCTCTTCACGTTACCTGAGGCAGGACACAACAGCCAGAGGGGTGCCTGCGTGGACGGGAGGGGAAGGAAGCGGCAAAGAGAGACCATAGTAACCCTCACAGCTCGGTGAGGGTGGCGGCACGGCTCCTTAGCCTACGGAGGCGGTGTGGGTCCCTCTCCCAGAAGCCGGTGACTCGATGGGGTTAGTGGCGGCCGAGGACGAGAAGACTACAGCCATGGCCCCGCAGTCGGGGCCGCTCCCCCCACCCCGCCTGTATGGCTGGGCTAGGCGGACTATTCGACCGGCGAGACGAAGAGGGCAGTGGCAGCTCCCACGAACTCCCCGGGCCGCGAGCGACTGAAACGTCTGCCCACCACTACAGACAAGCTGGGGGCGTGGCCTAGTCGGTCACGCCCCTCTGCTTGAGACCTCCCCAATCAGTCGTCACTCTTTGATAAACGTGCCAGTGGAATTGTCCAATTAGCGTTAGGAATCCCACGTGGTTTGAGGGTGGACGCAATGGGCGTCCAGAAAAGCCAATCAACCGCCTGAGGCGCCAACACTGGAAGACGAAGCGAGCCAATAGAAAGGAAGGAGAGGTAAAAACATAAGAAGCACTATGTTGGAAAGGCGGAACCGGAGCGGAGGGAATACACCTGGGGGGAACCCAAGTCCTGGAGCCTCTCAGGAGGGAGGATAAACAAAAAATGTGCCCGTCAAAATGCTAAACACATAAGTGATTAGTAATTAATAAAGACAATTGAAAATGGACAGACACGCGCGGCTTTCAGGTTGGTCAAGGTATAGCCGAGTAAGGAAAAGCTTAAAAATGTGGTGTCTTGCAGGAGCTCAGTACCGTGAGGAGGAAAAAACTGATACATAAACAATTATTAGGGACTAGAGCTAGTAAGAGCAATAAGTAGAGCTAAACAAAAATGTTGAGGGAAGAACTCATCTAGACTAAGAGATTCGATGTTTGAAGGCTTAAAGGAAGTTAACACTTGAGCTTCCTCGAAAACAAATGACCCTGAAAAAGCTGGGTGGGGAATGAGAATTTTATACAACTATTTAATAGGCACATATTTCCTCATGCTTTCCATATGCCTAAACCTTTGGAGTTCATAATCTCATGTCGAAGCAGAATGGAAGAGAAGGGCAAGAGTAGACAGGAACAGTTGAGTTTGGGCTTTACTGCACCATCACACCTTGTGGTTAGGGACCTCCTTTTATGTATCTTTAGACTTCCCTCGTCCTGGAAGAGGGAGGGTATTGACAGTGGGATTAAATAATTGCAGTATGCCAGCAAGTTGTAAGTGTGGTAGGAGATATTGGAAAGAAAGTGGCTGAACATGTTTGGGGCTTAAATGTCAGATTTGTGCTTTATTTTTTATGCTGTGAAAACTATTCTTGAGCAGGAGTGTAACGTAAACAGACCACTGTTTTAGGAAGATTCAATGGTAGCTCACACGATCTCTTTTTTTCTTTTTCTTTTTTTTGAGACAAAGTCTTACTTTGTCGACTTTGTCGCCCTCGGTAGAGTGCCATGGCATCACAACTCACAGCAACCTCCAGCTATTGGGCTTAAGGCGATTCTCTTGTCTCAGCCTCTGGAGTAGCTGGGACTACAGGCGCCTGCCACAACACTCAGCTATTTTTTTGTTGCAGTTTGGCTGGGAGCCAGGTTTGAACCCAACACCTCAGCATACAGTACCCTACTCACTGAGCCACAGGTACCGCCCCCTCACGTGATCTCTTTTTTTTTTTTTTTTTTTTGTGAGACAGAGCCTCAAGCTGTCCCCCTGGGTAGAGTGCTGTCACATCACAGCTCACAGCAACTTCCAACTCCTGGGCTTAAGTGATTCTCTTGCCTCAGCCTCCCTAGTAGCTGGGCTGGATTCGAACTCACCAACTCTGGTGTCTGTGGGTGGTGCCTTAGCCACTTGAGCTACAGGTGAAGAGCTACAGACACTGAGCCACCATCTCTTTAGGGAGAAAGAGACCAGCCTTTTTGGTACCATTCTTCTGGCAACAAATCATGTGCTGCCACCTGGTGACAATTCAAATACCATTGTTCCACATTGATATGTATTATTCCTGTTCTGAGAACCCTGGAACCATTTACAAGCCTGTCTCCCCAGAGCTTGATACAAAATAGTTAATAAATAAGTAAAGCACTGGTAGCAAGCAGAATTGAATAAAGCCACCATGCTAGATGTGTCACCTGCCCAGTGAAAGACCTAAAACACAGGGGTTTCTTGCACCTGCTTCAGCAGGAAGATGAGGCTTGATGGGACATTTTGGTTTTGGTGTTGTTACACTGGGTCTATTTGACACAGGTCTGATTGCTATTATTCCACTCTCACTGTCCCCCGGTGCTAAAGAGGAAAAACTAAAGATTGCCCTGTAGCTATTCATAGAAAAAAAGGCCCTTTCTCCATAACCTGTCTGCTAGTCAGACCAGGGCCTTGAACGTACCCCATAACTGAAGGTAGTTCCTATCCTACACATTTCAGCCTTTTATTATGCTTTTATTTCAGACAACTGTCTCCTCTCTCTAAGAGCTGGGATCTTCACATGACCCCACTGCACATCTTAGCTAAGGGAAAAGACATAACAGGATTGCTCTCAATAAACATCCACTGGTGGGTGGATAGCATTATCTTTTGACTACACTTAACAAAAGAGGTTTTATGAGGTCTCAATGAAATGCTGCTTCTAAGGAAGCCTTGGACAACACTGTCTAGAATACAAAGCCCAGGCAGGGAAAAAGTAAAGCTGCTCTTAGTCACTTCGAAAAATATTGGGGCAGCTCCTGTGGCTCAAGGAGTAGGGTGCCGGCTCCATATACTGGAGGTGGCCGGTTCAAACCCAGCCCCGGCCAAAAACTACAAAAAAAAAAAAAAGAAAGAAAGAAAAGAAAAAAAGAAACAAAAGAAAAGTAAAAAAAAAGATATCATTGTCCCTTGATATACGTTGGAGAATGGTTCCGGGACGTTGAGAGTATACCAAAATCTGTGTATACTCAGGTCCTAAAGTCAGCCCTGAGGAAGTGAGGAAGACAAGTGTAAGAAAAGTAGTCAGCCCTCCATATACACAGGTCTCACATCCCAGAATATTGTCCTTTTGATCCATGTTTGGTTGGGGGAAAAAATCTGTAGATACATGGACGGACCCTTGTTCACACCCATGTTGTTCAAAAGTCTACTGTACTTTCCATACAGCAAGTAAGTGTAAAGGGTCAGAATCAATAGCCATAAGGCATTTTTAAAATGAAATATAACCAAAATATCAGATTATTAATCTCAGCACTTTAGGAGGCTGAGGGAGGAAGATTGCTTGAGGCCAAGAGTTTGAGACTAGCCTGGACAATATAGCAAGACTCTATCACTTGGCTTGGTGCCTATGGCTCAAGTGGCTAGGGCACCAGCCACATACACCTAAGATGGCGGGTTTGAATCCAGCCTGGGCCTGCCAAAACAACAATGATGGCTGCAACAAAGAATGGCCGGGCGTTGTGGCGGGTGCCTGTGGTCCCAGCTACTTGGGGGGCGGAGGCAGGAGACTCACTTAAGCCCAGGAGTTGGAGGTTGCTGTGAGCTGTGACGTCACAGTACTCTACCCAGGGGGATAGCTTGAGGCTCTGTCTCAAAAAAAAATAGATTCTATCACTTAAAAAAAAGAAAGGAAGGAAAAAAACTATCAGATAGCATTATTCCTAGTAAGAATAAGAATTGAGGCTGCACAGCCAGGTGCAGTGGCTCATGCTTGTAATCCTAGAACTCTGGGAGACCAGATGGGTAGATTGCTTGAGCTCAGGAGTTCAAGACCAACCTGAGCAAAAGCAACACCCCATCTTGAAAAAATAGCCAGACCCTGTGGCAGGCACCTGTAGTCCCAGCTACTTAGGAGGATGAGGCAAGAGGATTGCCTAAACCCAAGAGTTTGAGGTTAAGGTTGCTGTGAGTTATGCTGCCACTGTATTCTACCAAGGAGAACAATCTGAGACTCTGCCTCAAAAAAAAAATTTTTTTTGAGGCTAGGCTGAGCATGGTGACTCACATCTGTAACCTTGGCTCTTTGGGAGGCCAAGTCACCATTGCCTAAGGCCAGGGTTTGAGACCAGCAAAACCTTGTCTATACAGAAACTTAAAAAATTATCCAGGCATTGTGGTACACACCTGTAGTCCCAACTTCTCGGGAGTGAGATAGGAAGGTTGTTTGAGCCCAGGAGTTTGACGTTTGGGGCTTCTGTGATGATAATGCCACTGCATTCTAGCCTGGGCAATAGACTAAGACTGTCTCAATTAAAAAAAAAAAATAAGTGCCAAGTGGTGGCTCACGCCTGTAATCCCAGCTTTCTGGAAGGCCAAATGGGTGGATTGCTTGAAATTAGGAGTTTGAGACCAGCCGGAGCAAAAGAGCAAGCGTCCTAGAAAAATTAGTTAGGCCTGGTGGCTTGTGCCTGTAGTCCCAGTTACCCCTGAGGCTGAGGCAAGAGGATCACTAGAGCCCAAGAGTTTGAGGTTGCTGTGAGCTAAAATGCCATGGTACTCTACCCAGGATAAGAGAGTGAGATTCTGTCTCAAAAAAAAAAAAAAGGACTGGGTGCAGTGGTTCACACTCTGGGAGGCCAAGGCAGGTGGATTACTTGAGCTCACAAGTTCAAGACCAGCCTGAACAAGAGTGAAACTTGGTCTCTAAAAAAAAAAATAGCCAGACATTGTGTTAAAAAATAGTCCCAGCTACTTGGGAGCCTAAGGTAAGAGGATCACTTGAGCCCAAGAGTTTGAGGTTGCTGTGAGCTATGATGCCATGGCACTCTACCAAGGGCAACAGAGAGACTCTGTCTCAAAAAAAAAAAAAAAGAATAAAAAATAAATCATGAAATTTTTGTGTAAGTATGTTTACTAAGTCACAGTGTAAACTATATTTCTTACTGGGAGTCACAGTCAAAAAAAATTATGTAAACCTTTGGATTACAGGCAGAGAGACTGAACGAAGAGAGACCAAGAAGACTGCTGCAGAGATCAGGCTAGGCTGCTGAGTATGAGGAGGTGTGGAGAAGCCAGAATGAACCTCAAGAAGCAAAAGCTAGGCTTAGGGCCTGTAACTCAAGTGGTTGGGCGCCAGCCATATACACAGGAGCCGACAGGTTCAAATCCAGCCCAGACCTGCCAAACAACAACTACAAACAAAAAAATAACCAGGCATTGTGGCAGGCGCCTATGGTCCCAGCTACTTGGGAGGCTAAGGCAAAAGAATCACTTAAGCCCATAAGTTTGAGGTTGCTGTGAGCTGTGATGCCACTGTACTCTACCGAGGAAGACATAGTAAGACTCTGTCTCAAAAAAAAAAAAAGCAAAAGCTAGAGATAAGGAAAGGAAGAATCCTACTATCCAGGTCCAGGTCTCACCAGAATATCTCACCCTCCTCTGCATCCCCACAGCACTAAGGCCCCAGAGCAGTGTCCTATATCATTCTATTCACCACAATGGTAGCTCTCATCTCTTTCCAAGTTCAGCTGAGCTTGTACTCAGAAGGTACAGCTATAAGTGTCTATGGACTTGGATTTCAGTGGTAGAGGTCACAGGAAGTAGTCAAATAAAAGGAGCAGGAAAAGGTTTCGTTAAGTCTATTCCATTTGGGCTCGGCGCCTGTGGCTCAATCGGCTAGGGCACCAGCCACATACACCTAAGGTGGTGGGTTCGAATCCCCAGCCCGGGCCGCCAAACAATGATGGCTGCAACCAAAAAATGGCCAGGTGTTGTGGCGGGCGCCTGTGGTCCCAGCTACTTGGGAGGCAGAGGCAGGAGACTCACTTGAGCCCAGGAGTTGGAGGTTGCTATGAGCTGTGATACCATGGCACTCTA
>CAUYQV010185345.1:0-13215 GCA_963574575.1 Galagoides demidoff
GGCGCCTGTGGTCCCAGCTACTTGGGAGGCAGAGGCAGGAGACTCACTTGAGCCCAGGAGTTGGAGGTTGCTGTGAGCTGTAATACCATGGCACTCTACCCAGGGGGATAGCTTGAGGCTCTGTCTCAAAAAAAAAAAAAAAAAGAAATATTCAAACCTAAGGAAAATAGGCCAGGTATAGTGGCTCACACCTGTAATCCTAGCACTCTGGGAGACCAAGACAGGTGGTTTCCCTGAGCTCAGGAGTTCAAGTCCAGCCTGAGCAAGAGCAAGACCTTATTTCTACTAAAAACAGAAAAATTGGCTCCGCGCCTGTGGCTCAATCGGCTAAGGCGCCAGCCACGTACACCTAAGGTGGTGGGTTCGAATCCCCAGCCCGGGCCCGCCAAATAACAATGATGGCTGCAACCAAAAAATGGCCGAGCATTGTGGCAGGCGCCTGTAGTCCCAGCTACTTGGGAGGCAGAGGCAGGAGACTCGCTTGAGCCCAGGAGTTGGAGGTTGCTATGAGCTGTGATGCCATGGCACTCTGCCCAGGGGGATAGCTAGAGGCTCCGTCTCAAAAAAAAAAAACCCAGAAAAATGGTAGCATGGTAGCAGGAGCCAGTAGGTCCAGTTACTCAGGAGGCTAAAGCAAGTGGATTACTTGAACCCAAGAGTTTGAGGTTGCTGTGAGCTATAATGCCACAGCACTCTACCCAGAGTAGGACAGAGTAAGATTCTGTCTCAAAAAAATAAAGTAAATAAAATACACAACCTAGCTGGGTGTGGTGGCTCACGCCTGTAATCCTAGCACTCTGGGAGGCCAAGGCAGGTGGATTGCCTGAGCTTAGGAGTTCAAGACTAGACTGAGCAAAGAGCTAGACCCTGTCTCTAAAAACAAACAAACAAACAAAATAGCCAAGCATTGTGGCAGGTGCCTGTAGACCCAGCTACTCGGGAGCCTGAGTCAAGAGAATCAGTGGAGCCCAAGAATGTGAAGTTGCTGTGAGCTATGATAGCACAGGACTCTACTGAGGGCGACAGAGTGAGACTCTATTTCAAAAAAAAAAAAAAGGAAAAAACAATGTAAGAAAATATTAGAATGAATGTCTGTCACTTAAATTCTCTCCACTATTTGCTTTTTATCTCCCTGGCTCTGTCTTGCTGAACCAGTACAAACATCTGAACACTTGGCCAGGGCTGGGGATTTGGAAGGTGCTGAAATGCCTGCTGGAATGAATGAAAGGAGGACCAAGGACATGGCCCAGCTCTGCTCTGTGTCCTTGGCCCCATTGTAAGTCCTTGCCCAGCAAAGCACTGGTCTTTGTAGAATGCAAACCTGGCGGAGCTGCCCACCTACTTGGAGGCTGGCTGCCAACAACCAGTGCAGCCCCTGTGCACACACCCAAGGCCCCTGCCTTCCCTTCCTGCCACAGCACTCACCGAGCCCTGGAAGACAGCCTTGTCCTCACACTGACCTGCACCCCCTCCCATATTGCTGTACTTGGGCCTGGAAGCCTCTGCCATCCTTGCTCACCTGGGGAGGGCACACATCCCGTCCTCATCCCTCCAAACAGTACAGCCTCAGCAGCCAGGTGGAGAAGCAGCCCGTGAGCCACCCGGGGCAGGTCTGGTCGCTGTCTCTCCCCCTAGCCCCTGCCAAGGACAGGCCATAGGACAGCCCAAGGACATGCTTGCTGACTCTGGCTGACTGCCTGGAGGAATGAATAAATGAATGAATGAAGGAACTAAGGAACAAGCAGTAACCTCACCTCCTTTGAATCTGCTCAAATGTCACCTTCTCCTCCAGGCCTTCCCTGACGGCCCTGTCTCAGATGACCAGCCCCTATCCCTCTCCTCTCCCTGCTCTACATGTTTCCCTGGCATCTGTCACCAGCTGACACTCTCTGTACCATTCATTCACTCTCCTTAAGGTCTGTCTCTCTAACTAGAGCATCAGCTCCACAAAGGTGGGAGTGGGGAGGGGGGTCTTATCTGTTTTGTTCACTGAAATTATCTCCAGTACCTAGAACGGTAAATTTTCATTGAATGAATGAATGGATCAACCCTGCATTTTTTTGCAGAAGGTGGAGTCTCACAGGCATCACCTCATACATTTGGTCTTGCGTTTAATTTGCACCACAGACATCAGCGCCTGTATCATAGGATGTGTGCATGTGTACAAAGCACAGCACCCAGCCTGACAGGGGGAGGGGGACGGGCCATTATAAGGACTCAGAGAGCCATTATGCCTGCTACTATGTGAGGACCTGGCATTTGAGGTGGGGTCTCTGGAGCAAGACCCTGTGCTCTTTGCAACAGCCCAAAAAGGCTAGGAACATAGTAACAAAGGTCAACATACATTGAACACTTACCATGTCACAGACACCATTCTGAGTGCTTTACGTGCGCTTTCCCCTTAATCCTCAAATCTCTGACATGGAATTGCCATCCCCATTTTGCAGATGAGGACACTGAAGCTGGGAGGTGGAGTAACTTACTCAGGGGACACAGTGAGCAAGGGAAGAGTCAGAATCAAACTCTGGAGCCAGTTGCTAATCCTGGTGTTGGAAACTTTTTTTTGTAGAGGAGGAAAGAGGCTCAGGGAGGTGAGTCACTGGCTCAAGGTCACAGAGCTGGTCAGAGGTGGCACTAGGATTCACACCACGGCCCAACACTCTAAAGGAGGTTGAGGTCGCACTAGGTGGACATCCTGGAGGAGGTGCTGATGGTGATCGACGGGAAGAGGACAGAGAGCCAGGGCCAGGCAGGAGCTGTGCTCAAGCAGTGCAGGACAGCCGCCCAGGCCCGCAGGACGGGGCAGGGCTGGGGGTAGGGGTGGGGCAACTAGGTCTGACCTGGAGATGAGGCCAGACTCCTCAGCAGAGCTTCTGTCCTTCCTCTCCTCTCCTGTGACATGGATACAGAAGTCATGGACCACTAGTCTCCAGCCCTTCACACAGGCTGGCTGCCCTCCACTTCCCTGGAAAAGAGTAGACAAAAGGCAGGGTGGGCAGAGGCCTCTGTCCTGGGCCACACCTCCTGGGTTCCTACCATCTATCTGCCAACTCACCCTCACAATACCAAGTGCTTATCCTGTGTCAGGAGCTGCACTGTGTGACCCCAAATGCTCTGACTTACTTAATTCTTACACCCAATATTACAGGCAGGAAATGGAGTTTAGATGGTACCTGCCCAAGTCAGCAGCAGAGAGGGGATTCCAGCCCTGACTGTCTGGTGTGCCCCTAACCGCCACGAAGAATGTGAAGTCCCAGCTGACCCTGGTGTCCACCCTGCAAAGCCAGCACGGTCTGTGATGGCAGACATCATCCATGGTGTTCCACAGCCCAGCAGAGGGCTCAGCACACAGCAGGGACACGTGGAAACTATCCTTGGAATTGGAAATACAGGATCAGCAGCTTCCCCTAATGGTTCTCCCTCTACCCAGCTCTGGGGAATAATAATGCAATCCCTCATCTGGATGTTACTATTTGGATACAAACGCTTTCAAAGCTGCCCCCTCCTTGGAGAGCCATGAAGAGGATGGGTTTCTAACCAGAGAAACCCAGAAATGAGTCCCAGTTCTGTCCTGCAAGTCACTGGACTGTCCTGAGCCTCAGTTTACTCACCTGTCATATGGGGTAGATAATAGTTATTGTGAGGATTGAAGGAGACAACAAGAGCCAATGCCCAGCGTGCAAATCTGGGAGGGCAAATCTGTCCACTGAGCACCATTAGTACCTCCAGGGCCGTCCCCAGATCTGCCCGTGGCCACTCCTCTACTTGTAAACTATTGACTGGGTGGTGGCTCACACCTATAATCCTAGAACTCTGGAAGGCCAAGGTAGGGGGAGCTGTTGAGCTCAGGAGTTTGAGACCAGCCTGAGCAAAGTGAGACCCCGTCAGAGAGCCCCACACTAGCACAAATGTAATGATGAATGTTCCAAGAGTATTTTCTGAGGGCCAGGGTCTGTGCCCCGTTCTATCTAGGTGCTCATACTTTCCCGTGGAGGTGGGGCCTCACTTACCCTTCTTTATAATTGGAGACACTGAGGTTCCAAGAGGTGAGGTCACCTCCCCAAGGTCCCACAGCCAGGGAGCAGGGAGAATAAAACTTGTTGGCTTGGTGCCTGTGGCTCAAGTGGCTAAGGCACCAGCCATGTACACCCAAGGTGGCGGGTTCGAATCCAGCCGGGGCCTGCCAGAGAACAATGATGGCTGCAACCAAAAAAAAAAAAAAAATAGCCAGGCATTGTAGCGGGCGCCTGTGGTCCCAGCTACTTGGGAGGCTGAGGCAGGAGACTTGCTTGAGCCCAGGAGTTGGAGGTTGCTGTGAGCTGTGATGCCTCGGCACTCTACCCAGGAGGACAGCTTGAGGCTCTGTCTCAAAAAAAAAAAGAATAGAATTTGTTTTTAGATAGGTGTGTGTTTATTGACAGAGAAAGATGTTTATAGGCTCGGCACCCATAGGTCAGTGGTTAGGGCATCAGCCACATACACTGGGGCTGGTGGGTTTGAACCTGGCCCAGGCCTGCTAAACAACAATGACAACTACAAAAAAAAAAAAAAAAAAGCCAGATGCTGTGGTGGGCACCTATAGTCCCAGCTACGTGGGAGGCTAAGGCAAGAGAATCACTTAAGCCCAAGAGTCTGAGGTTGCTGTGAGCTGTGACGCCACAGCCCTCTACTGAGGGTGATATACTAAGACTCTATTTCAAAAATAAAAAAAAAAAGAAAGAAAGATCTTTATAATGTATTACTAAATGAAAAAGCAGCACATAGGCCAACAGAGTATAATTCGGTATAATTTAGGAGAGTATCATCAAAATGTTAACAATAGCTGTCCCTAGGTGATAAGTTTATGGGCTTTACAATTCTTTTCCTTTTTTTCTCCCCTACTTTTAGGGGAGAATTTCCTAATTTTTTAATAATAGCTTTATTGATATATAATTCACATCACATATCATTCACCCATTTAAACATACAATCCCATGTTGTTTTAGCATGTTGACAGAATTTGTTCAGTCATCATCGTAATCAATTATATTTATTTATTTATTTGAGACTGAGTCTCTGTCTGTTGCCTGGGCTAGAGTGCCATGGTGTCAGCCTCGCTCACAGAAACCTCACACTCCTGGGCTCAAGCGATCCTCCTGCCTCACCCTCCTGAGTAAGTGGGACTATAAGCAAGTGTGCCACAACACCTAGGTAATATTTCAGTTTTTAGTATGGATAGGGTCTCGCTTTGCTCAGGCTGGTCTCAAACTCCTGAGTTCAAGCAATCTTCTTGCCTTGGTCTCCTAGAGTGCTAGGATTACAGGCATGAACCACTGCACCTGGCCTATCATAATCAATTTTAGAATATTTTCATTATTCCCCAAAGAAATTCCTTACCCATTAGTTATCACTCCCCATTTTCCTGCCCCCCACCCAGCCCTAGGCAACCACATTTTGCCTATAGATTGGCCTATATAAGTAGATCCACGTAGCTATGTCATGGTGGCTCATAATCCTAGCACTCTGGGCGGCGCCTGTGGCTCAGTGAGTAGGGTGCTGGCCCCATATACCAAGGGTGGCGGGTTCAAACCTGACCAGGCCAAACTGCAACAAAAAATAGCTGGGTGTTGTGGCGGGCACATGTGGTCCCAGCTACTTGGGAGGCTGAGGCAAGAGAATCACCTAAGCCTAAGAGCTGGAGGTTGCTGTGAGTTGTGACACCATGGCACTCTACCAAGGGTGACAAAATGAGACTCTGTCTCTAAAAAAAAAAAATCCTAGCACTCTGGGAAGCTGAGGTGGGTGGATCCCTTGAGCTCAGAAGTTTGAGACTAGCCTGAACAAGAATGAGACCCCCTCTCTACTAAAAATAGAAAAACTAGCTAGGTGTTGTGGCAGGTGCCCATAGTCCCAGACACTGGGGAGGCTGAGGCAAGAGGATCACATGAGCCCAGGAGTTTGAGGTTTCTGTGAGCTATGATACCATGGCACTCTATCCAGGGCAACACAATGAGACTCTAACTCAAAAATAAATAAATAAATAGTCATGTAATATGTGGTCTTTGTGACTAGCTTCACTTAAAATAATGTTTTCAAGGTTCATTCATACTGAAGCATGGATCAGTATTTTATTCATTTTTATGTACAATAATATTCCATATTATATCTATAAATTCATCAGTTAAAATATATTCATACTGTTTCCACTTTGTGGTTATTAGGAATAATGCTGATATTAACACTGGTGTAAGTTTTCATGTGGACATATTTTTTTTTGTTTTTTTCTGAGACAGAGTCTCACTATGTCACCCTCGGTAGCATGCTGTGGCATCACAGCTCACAGCAACCTCCAATTCCTGGGCTTAAGTGATTCTCTTGCCTCAGCCTCCCAAGTAGCTGGGACTACGGGAACCCACCACAACACCTGGCTATTTTTTTGCTATAGTTGTCATTGTTGTTTGGCAGGCCTGGGCTGGGTTTGAATCTGACAGCCCCAGTTTATGTGGCCAGAGCCCTACCTGGCACTGAGCCTTGTTTTGTTTTGTTTGTTTGTTTTTGAGACAGGGTCTTGCTCTCTTACCTGGCTGCAGTGCAGTGGTGTGATCATAGCTCCCTGAAACGTCAGACTCCTGGGTTCAAGCCATCTTCCTGCTTCAGCCTCTCAAGGTGCTGGGATTACAGGTGTGAGCCGCCAGCCCAGCCTGGACATATGTTTTTAATTTTCATAGGTATGCATCTGGGAGTGGAATGTCTGGGTCACATGATGATTCTATCATATGAATTCTCGTCCTTTGAGGAACTGCCGGACTGTTCTCCGAAGTGAGGGCACCATGGTACATTCCCACCAGCAGTGTACAGAGGTTGCAATTTTGCTACCTTCTCGCCAACACTTGTTACTATTTGTCTCTTTTGTTCAGCCATCTTAGTGAGTGTGAAGTGGCATCTCCCTGTGGCTTTGACCTGCATTTCCTTGATGGCGAGTGATAGTAAGCATCTTTTATTTGCTGATTGGCCATCTTGACATCTTCTTTGGAGAAATGTCTGTTCAGATCCTGCCCATGTTTTTTAAATGGGCTCATTTGTGTCTTTATTGTTAAATTGTTGGAAGTAGGATTTGAAGCCAGGTCTGGCTCTGGCTTTGCTGTCAACAGACCATGCTGGTGCAACACACGTGCAGAGAGACACCAGCCTGCAGGGACATCTTAAAACACCCTGGAGTCTTGCCCCACACTGGGCTGGGAAGGTCCATATAGTGGCTGCCAAGGCAAGACCTGTTGGGGCTTGACCCACAATAGATGCACCTCGAGTGTCTGTGGATGGACAGACAAACCAACGACTACTGTATCTCTAGGAACTAGTGAGGCAAAGGGGAAGAAAAAACACACAGGCCAAAAAATTCATACCCCAGAAGGAGGAAGCGGCTGAGGCCCTGCTTCAGGAGGTGGAGATAAAGCTTGCAGTAGGGCAAAAGGCCACCACACAACTCTCTCATGTCCTGGGTGGCAGTAATCTCTCTGGCTTGTTTTCATGCTACTGCCTACTGGCCCCTCTGAGGTTGGGAGGGGAGACCAGGGGATTAGCAGGGCATGAGAGAACTTATCTGTGGGCCCTGCCCTCACCCCAGAGACCCACTGGTTTATCAGCAAGGGCACTGCTTCTGGAACACCTGGATCTGCATTCCAACTCTCTGGGTTCAAATCCTAGCCCCAGCATTTCCTCACTACATGACCGTGGGCAAGTTATGTCTACCCTGTCTCTGAACCATGGTTTCCTCAGACTCTCCCCTGCAGAGTGGAGACAACAAGGGTGAGGACAGAACAAGACCTTAATGTGGCCTCCTGGAGGGCCAGGCTGCTGGTGGGAGGCTGCAGACAGCAGGGCAGAAGAGCACACCCACAGACTCTCCCTAGAATGCCTGGAGCCGCCAGTGTAGGGAGGGGTGCCCTCAGACAGCAGCTGGGAGTGTGTGGCTACTCGGGAGAGGCAACTCTCTGTCTTTACAGGCAGAGAGTGGGCAGGAGCACAGCTCCTCACTCTGGCAGCCTGGGTTCGGTGTCCTGCTCTACCCTCTACCAGCTGGGACAAGAGAGAACCTTGGACAAGCACTTGGCCTCTCTGTGCCTCAGTTTAACCTTTGGAATATGGAGATGACAATTGTGCTTACTTTGGAAGGGGGAGTTATATTATTAAATGGGTTAATACAGGGAAAATGTCGATTAAAGTCTCAGCCTTGGGCCGGGCACAGTGGCTCACACCTGTAATCCCAGCACTCTGGGAGGCCAAGGTGGGTTGATTGACTGAGCTCACAAGTTCAAGACCAGCCTGAGCCAGAATGAGATTACACCTCTCAAAATAGCTGGGGATTATGGTGGGCACCTGTAATCCCAGCTAGTTGGAGGCTGAGGCAAGAGAATCACTTGAGCCCAAGAGTTTGAGGTTGCTGTGAGCTATGATGCATGGACTCTACTAGGGGGCGACAAAGTGAGAACAAGTCTCCAAAAAAAAAAAAAAAAAAAGAAAAGAAAAAGAAAAAAAATAGCTGGGCAATGTGGCAGGTGCCTGTCGTCCCAGCTACTTGGGAGGCTGAGGCAAGAGGATTGCTTAAGCCCAAGAGTTTGAGGTTGTTGTGAGCTATGATGCCTGCCACCGTGTTCTATCCAGGGCAACAAAGTGAGACTCTGTCTCAAAAAACAAACAAACAAAAAAAAAATCTCAGCCTTAAAATAAATGCTAGAATCCTTTACCTTCTTTGGGTCCTGGATTCTCTCTCCCATATCCCCCAGACTCTTCCACCTAGGGGGAAGTTAGACTATTTTGACATCTCCCAAAGTGGGTTCCATAGACCTTTAACTCATGAGATGCTCCCGGACAACAAAAAAAGACACTCAGCCAACAGGCCCAGGTGCTGGTGCAGATCAAGATGCCTCTCGGACTTCACACACTTGAAAGGTTCTGAGAAACCCTGGAGGGTAGAAGCCTGGTGGATGTTTATGTTGGTGTTTTGAAAATGTATTTGATTACAAACAATCTTTTCTGCCCAATATCAATGTAACATCCGCCCAGCAAAACACTGATGGTCAAGGTCACTTCTAGCTCGCAGCTTCTGTGACTCATAGAAAAGCAGGGAAGACATGCTAAAACTTATCATCCTCTCAAAATCATCATCCTCGTGTCTGAGAGGCACCTTCCAGTTTTTAAAACACACCCACACTCATCACTACGAGAGTGTCGTGCCCCTGTGGGGTGCTTTGACTCAACTCCAGGGCTCAGAAAGGCTCAGAGCACCGAGGCCACCTCAGGGACACCCAGGGTCCACAGTCATCCAGCTCCCTGCCCACCCCACTCAGTTGCCTCTGGCTCCCACAGACCAGACAGAATACCCAGAAGGTTGTCAGGACAGAAGGTGGCATCTGTGAGGAGCCTTCTAGAAAAAGGAGTCACCAAAAGCAAGCTGTGTAGTTTGAGCCAGGGACAAGGGTGACATGTTGGAGGATAAGGAGTCTCCTGGCAGTACCTGTCAAGGACACCCTCAGGTCACCCACCCAACAAACTGAGGAAGTGATACTTTCTTTTTTTTTTTTCTTTTGCTGAGACAGAGTCTCACCTTGGCAAGAGTGCCATGGTGTCATCACAGCTTACAGCAACCTCAAACTCTTGGGCTCAAGCAATCTTCTTGCCTCAGCCTCCCACAAGTAGCCAGAACTATAGGCACCTTCCAGCTAACCAATGCCTAGCTAGTTTTTCTATTTTTATTAGAGATGGGGTCTTTCTTGCTCTTACTCAGGCTAGTCTTGAACTCCTAAACTCAAGCAATCCCTCCAGAGAGCTAGGGTTACAGACATGGTCCACCATGACCAGCCGAAAGTGCTCCTTTCTTTTTTTTTTTTTTTTTTTTTTGAGACAGGGTCTCCCTGTGTTGCCCTTGGTAGAGAGCTGTGGTATCACAGCTCACAGCAATCTCCAACTCCTGGGCTTAAGTGATTCTCTTGCCTCAGCCTCCCAAGTAGCTGGGACTACAGGCGCCCACCTACAATGCCTGGCTGTTTTATTTCCTTCTTTCTTTCTTTCTTTCTTTTTTTTTTTTTTTTTGAGACAGAGCCTCAAGCTGTCTTGAGTAGAGTGGGTAGAGTGCTGTGGGATCACAGCTCACAGCAACCTTCAACTCCTGGGCTCAAGCGAGTCTCTTGCCTCTACCTCCCAAGTAATTGGGACTACAGGTGCCTGCCACAACGCCCGGCTATTTTTTGGTTGCAGCCGTCATTGTTTGGTGGGCTGGGCTGGGTTCGAACCCGCCAGCTCAGGTGTATGTGGCTGGAGCCTCAGCTGCTTGAGCCACAGGCGCCAAGCCCTGGCTGTTTTCTGTTGCAGTTGTCATCATTGTTTAGCTGACCTGGGCTGGGCTTGAACCCACCAGCCTCGGTGCATGTGGCCAGCACCATAATCACTGTTATGGGAGTCTAGTCCAAAAGTGCCCCTTTCAAATAGCCTCTCACATCTCTCTGTAAATGTCTCAGCAACTCTAACACTCGGCAACTGGATGACATTTCCCAGACAACCGGCTCTTGAACACAGAACAAGTGCCAAATTTCTTTCCTAAACCCTGTGAGGTTTGGAAAATGGAATTAATAATCTAGCCAATGGAGGAACGTGACATTGAGCACCAGCTATATGTCATGCATTGTATAGGAAGCTCTATCTGTATGATGAGATCTCAATTAATTCTGATAAATAACCCCATTTCTCAGATAGGGAAACTGAGGCTCACCGAGGTAGGTTCCCATGCCCGGAGAGGCAGAGCAGGGCAGAGATTCAAACTCAGAAGTTGGTTCTACCCTCCCAGCCCCCACACTCCCCCATGTGCTGTAGTGTTCTATCGCAGCCTGGTTGAGATCACCAACAACTGCCCCAAGTCCCTGTGTCACACTGCTACGTGGGACCTTCCAGTCACTAGTCTAGGCTCTCAGGGACTGGGGTATGAGGAAGGGAACTGGAGGGGCAGTTAATGTCGTCTGGCCCAGCAGGCTGGCCCATGTTGCAGATGAAGAAACTGGCAAAATGTGGGTTTGTCAATCAACATCCTGGAGAATCTGGCTGTTTCAGCCCCCAACAATTTGACCATCCTGTGAAGGGGTGGAGACAGGCAGATAAACTCGTTTTCTAAGCATGCCAAGCCAAAGGCCAGCCCACCAACCTGAAGTGCCCCTGCTGATGGGAAAACCAGGGACCAGCCTCCACGGGCAGCCAGGCCAGGCTCCTTATCTCATTGTCTGAACCTAGGGTCCTAGTGTCTCCCACACTCAGCCTCCTGCCCACTGACGTTTTAGTGTCTGACACCCAACTCATCACACAAACCTGTGGGCGCCTCCTCTCCTCTCCGCTGGGGCCCTGCCCTTCATCCTGGGATCTTCTTCCAAACTGAATCATCCCGCCTCTGAGTTCCCAGAATTGCTGGGTCAGCACACCGAGTGGCCATGACAGGGACGGCCTGACTCCTTCCCGCGATGCCCCTCACTGCTCTGTGGCACTTGTCCTCCTGCCAGGAGTGACCACAGGGAGGAGAGAGCAATATCCCCAGTACCAAGCACTGCAAGGCTCTCCCGCACATCTCGCTCATCACCAGACCCTCTGAGAAATGGGCCTTCTTTTCTCTGTCCCTTTTGTGGAAATCCATGTCACAGAGAGGAGCAGTGACTTGCCGAAGGTCACATAGCGAGGTGGTAGTGGGCTTCCCATATGGGTCTAGCTAATTCTAGACTCTAGTTCTAGAGTCTTTTTCCCAGTGCAGCAGAGTGGCCAGGGGCATGGGCTCTGGAATCTTGGCTCCTCAGCTCCTTGCTGGGTAACCTGGGGTTAGTTACTCAACCTCTCTGAGCCTCAGTTTCCCCATCTACACAATGCCCTCAGAAAGTGCCTGAGTTCAAATTCTTGTTAGCTGTGTGTCCTTCAGTGACTGACTTATTCTGTGCCTCCATTTACTCCACTTTAAAACGGAGTGCTTGCTATCACACGCCAAGGGCTGGCATGAGATCTGCACTGTGCAACTCGAGCTTCCCAGCAGGTGGTCCCCAGCAGGTCCATGTGACTGTTTGCCGTTATGATCAAGATGGGGCTGTCCAGACTTGCCCCAGGAGGAAGTATAAGATGTAGGTTCCAGAGGTCATCATGGGGGAGGGAAACTGGATTGAGGAGATGAAAGGGTAAGGGACCCTAACTTGTCCTCATACATTATTTGGAGCCTTCAGAATGTGACATTGCACATGTGCACACACGTATTACTACCTTTTTTTTGAGACAGAGCCTTAAGCTGTCGCCCTGGGTAGAGTGCTATGGTGTCACAGCTCACAGCAACTTCTAACACCTGGGCTCAAGAGATTCTCCTGCCTCCGCCTCCCAAGTAGCTGGGACCACAGGCACCCACCACAACACCTGGCTATTTTTTGGTTGCAGCTGTCATTGTTGTTTGGCCGGCCCAGGCTGGATTCGAACCCACCAGCTCAGGTGTATATGACTGGTGCCTTAGCCGCTTAAGCTACAGGCGTGGAGCCTATTACCACCATTACCACAGGGGATGACATAGTGCACAGAGCTGGTTGTTGGCCTAACACACAGTCTTGTGCCGTCCAGAGGGCCTGGGCTGCCAGTGTCCTGGCTTGTCCCTTTAGGGCCCTCAGTCCCTATGCTCTCTTTCACTCCTCTTCATCTTCTTCACAGTATTCACCATTACCTGAAAGGTTTTTTTTTTACAATAAACTATTTTTTTAGGGAATGATTTTAGAAATAATTTTTTTTATTAAATCATAAACACATAGATCATGTATACATTAATGAAATTATGGGTACAATGTGCTGGTTTCATATAAAATTAGGAATGCTTACATCACACTGGTTAATATAGACCTCATCTCATTCACTTAATTATTGTTATTTTTATTTTTATTTTTTTTTGAGACAGAGCCTTGAGCTATCCCCCTGGGTAGAGTGCCATGGCATCACAGCTCGTAACAACCTCTAACTTCTGGGCTCAAGCGATTCTCCTGCCTCTGCCTCCCAGGCTGGGACCACAGGCACCTGCCACAATGCCCAGCTATTTTTTGGTTGTAGCCATCATTGTTGTTTGGCCGGCCCAGGCTGGATTCGAACCCACTAGCTCAGGTGTATGTGGCTGGTACCTTTCTGGCTGAGCCACAGGCACCAAGTCAGTTTTTTTTCTTTTTATAATTTTTCTTTCTTTTTTTT
>CAUYQV010185347.1:0-12947 GCA_963574575.1 Galagoides demidoff
CAATCAGCAGGGAAGGCAGAAGATTGAGGAAGATGTGGAAACACAGAGAACTGGGGGTGTAAGACCATACTAGAAATTGGGATTTCTAAGATTAAAAAGGATATTGGGAGACTAGAGGTTACAGATCATTATGAGGCAGAAGTTTCCTACCCAGACCCAAAGCATAAATAAGCAAATATTAAATCATATTTCTGCACTTTACTTAACATCTGATCTCTATCTGAGAGTGGGAAAAAAAAAAAAGAACGTGAAACTTCAGGAAAGACAAGAAATCATTTTTCAGTTTGTAGCCCCAGGTACAATTTAGGTTAACTATCATTTGCAAATTCCCATAGGGGTTAATATTTAA
Source organism: Galagoides demidoff (assembly GCA_963574575.1). Classification (NCBI taxonomy): domain Eukaryota; kingdom Metazoa; phylum Chordata; class Mammalia; order Primates; family Galagidae; genus Galagoides; species Galagoides demidoff. The sequence goes on from CAUYQV010185347.1 coordinate 350, forward strand.
AAGACCTTTTGAATACATTTCTTTTCCAAAGGCTGTCAAACATGACCCACACAAACACACACAACATGGTGTCCTTCTCCTAATGTGTCATTATCAATACACCTGCTGCTCTCTAACTCTAAAAAATCTCAGTTCTCTTCTACCATCTTTTTTTATAGTCCTTAGCCTGAGAGACGTTATGGGCCAGTGACCATTATAGGCCCCTTGAGCTCATCAGTTTGGAACGTGACTCATTCACTAATAATGTCAGAGTAGTTCTCAATTTCTTTTCAGTGCCATTCTCACATTTTCCTTAATCCAATTGTCATTTATAGAATATTTCATTCAACGATGGCAGAACAAACATTCTTCTTGTGTGCACATAAAACATTCACCGAGACAGACCATGTTCTGATCCATAAACATATGTTAAATTTAAGAGATTAGCAATTGTACAATGGGGCAGCACCTGTGGCTCAGTGGATGGGGTGCCAGCCCCATATACCGAGGGTGGTGGGTTCGAACCTGGCCCCAGCCAAACTGCAACAAAAAAATAGCCAGGCATTGTGGTAGGTGCCAGTAGGCCCAGCTACTCAGGAGGCTGAGGCAAGAGAATCTCCTAAGCCCAGGAGTTGGAGGTTGCTGTGAGCTGTGACACCATAGTACTCTACCGAAGGCAATAAAGTGAGACTATCTCTAAAAAAAAAAAAAGAAAGAAAGAAAGAAAGAAATTGTACAATGTATACTCTCCAAACAAAATGGAATTGAACTAGAGATCAATAACTGAAAGATAGCTCTTTAAAAGCCCAAATACTTGGAATAACTCACTGGGTAAAGATGTCTCAAGGGAGATTTTAAAAATATGTTCAATTAAATGAAAACACAATTACCAAAATTTATGCAATGCAGCTAAAGCAGTACTTGGAAGTATACTTATAGCATTAAAGGCATATGTTTAAAAGAAAAGGACAACCTAAAAATCCATAAACTAAACTTCCACTTTAGGACACTGGAGAAAGATCAATTTAAACCTAAACAAAATTTAAAAATAAAAATTGTAGCAGAAATCAATGAAATTAAAATAGTAGAATAGAAAACATCAACAAAACCAAAAGATGGTTTAAAAAAATCATTAAAATTGATAAAACTCTACTCAGGCTAGCCAAATAGAGAGCCAGAGATAGACAAACACATACACATACTGAAGACACAAACTAAGACTATCAGAAATGCAAAAACTATCATCACTGCTGATATATCATAGACATCAAAATATTCATAAATAAATTCTATGCAAACAAATTTGTTAACTTAGATGAAATGGACTGGATGCTTCAAAGGCAAACTACCAAAACTCATATAAGGTGAAATAGATTACCTTAATAGCTCTGTAGCTATTGAGGAAATAGGATTAATAATGAATACTTGTCTAAAAAGAAAACACAAGAACTCATATGGTTTTGTTAGGTACCTAACCAGAAATGAGCAGAGTGGACAGAGCATGCAGTTAGGCTAGTTTGGACTGATCTGGGTCAGGCAAAATGCTCCCGTTTATGGCAGACATAGATTTTAGGGTGGTCTCAAGTGGTCTTAGATACCCCCAGTGCATTGGCCTGGCCTATAAATGCTGCTAAAAACTGGGTATGCCTCTTTATTTCATCTTCTCCCTCTCCTGAGCCTTAGCCTCCTGCTCCTGATCTATCTCTATTGTAATATGCTGTATTTGGCATGGCCAAATCTCCTCTAAACACGCCTTAGAGTTTTTTTGAGGTTTCTCCTAATGTCTAAAGCTGACTGAAGACCTTGTCTCTCAAAATGACTTTTCCTTCTTAACTCCTAAGCACAGTGTGCTTTCCAGGGCATCTTTAAGATGCTGAAGACAGGATTTTCTTCTAAGTCTTGCATGACGCTAGCCACTGCCCCATAATTAATGACTGTGTGTGACCATACCAAGGCCAGATTTTACACATAATGCATAATGATCTCATTCCCATATTGAGATTGATCATTATAATCCCAATTGGGATCAGCTTCGGGCACAGCTACGTCACCTATGGGGAAAATTTCATTCGGGAGATGCAGGCTACCTGAAAATTCTCTAGCCTCTTTTAGGACCTGTTCCTTTTTCATATCAGCATCTGTATCAGTATAATTCGGAGGTCCTTCCAAGGAAAATCACATGACAAAGATGTCAAAAGGCTTCAATATATCAGTCAGGGTTCTCAGTATAGCAGCCTAAATTGGTTTTGATTTGTTTTAACTCAGTAAGAGAAGAGATTTGTGAACCAAAGCTAGCCAAAACTCTCCACCAGCATTCTCAACCAGGGACCGAAACTTTGGACCTTTTGGCTCAGCCTGTGGTGCCCTGGTGTGTGGTGGAAGAGGTTCAGGCACAGTGGTGAAGGAAGCACAGGGAAAGACCAAGGCAAGAGGTGAGGATGTTCCCATTAACAATTTAACCTCTTGGTGAAAGAGGTAATGTTGATTTCTGAGATGTAAAAAATTCCTGGACATATGGGACCTCTGATCATTAACCCAGATGCTTACAAAAATTGTCTACGGCAGTCAATGTATCAGAATTTAAGGTCACATTAAGTGGCCAATGTTAAGAATTTTCTAATTTATATTGGGGCCAAACTGTATTACAAAAGAGAATCAAATGGTGCTTTTTAAGAATCTGGGGATCAAAGTATTTCCAATTAGAAGAAATGCATCCCAATATGCTATCAGGTGGAATAGATGGTTGGTGACCAGACAGCTTGTTACCCAGCTGGAAAGGGGGATGGGGGTAAGACCAGAGAGCTCAGCATCCTAGGATGTAATAAGCTATCCTAGTCACCACAGGGTAGTGTCTGCTGTGCCCTCCTGACAGAGAACGATCTTGTACCAGTGAGCTGAATGATACCATGTTCCCAGGGCCCTGTGCAATTGCCTTCAGACTAGTCTGAAAATGGGATTCTTGGCAGTGAGACTCATCTGTGTGTGGGACTCTCACCAAGGAGACTCAACCAGTGATGAAAGAAAGGAATGAAGTGCAAAAGGGGAAGGGATAGATGGGATTCTTAGGTCATGGTAAAATAATGCCACCCCTTTGGCCAGCACTGGGAAAAATAAAAATGTAAAGGGGGAGAAGGCCAAGTTGAAGGACTTATTTGTCTGATATAGGATTCCCTGAAATAATGGGCTTGAAACATCTCCCACTCGGCTGAGAGATGGTTCCCACATTGCCAATGCTGTTAGCTGTCTTAAATAGCTAACCAGGAAGGCCACTATGAGAGGCTGGATAAGAGGCATGACCTCTCCCAGAAAGCACTAAGCTCTTCACCCCACCAGGTGGTCTGGCACTCCCTCTTCTGACCACCTTCTAGTAAAAATGGAAGAGATCAAGTTCTGGGATATAATGCAGATCAAAAGGAGCCATTTGCTGAGAATGTGCCCAGACAGGGTAGTGCCAATTGAAGACTCTCACTCCTACTATGACCCCCTGTCCAAGCCAGCAGTAAGATAGAAAACAAATGGCTCCTTGGCACTCTCTCCCACACAACCATCTGCACTTCCTCAGTAGTAAAAATCAGTGAAACATACCTCCTCTTGGCTGGCTCACCGAGATCTTAGAGCAGTGTGGTAGTCCAAGGTAGTTGCCAAGATAATCGAAGATAACCAGTAAGGTTTTAGTAAGAAAAATAGGTATTTATTAGTGACCTGCATCGCAAGTTAAGCCCTGTCCTAGTGACGGCAGGCTCTATGGAAAGTGCAGCCTCTGGGTTTTATACACAACTTTGAGGAGTATCAGCTGCTTCTTGGAAGTCTCCCAGCGTCTTAATTAACTCTGTTCTCAAAACAGCCCACCTGAAAGGTATTGAAAAAAACTCACCCAAAGTCTTAATAACCCACCTGCAGGGTCTTAATCAGCCTCGTTCTCATCATAGCCCTGGTCAGCCTGACCCAGACTGACCCACAATAGCCTAAGTGTATCTGTCATCTGCCCTGCTCATGACTAGCTGGCTACCTAACACTTTCAATGGTGAATTCTCCTGAACTTATAAGGATAAATAATGTCAAGTATCAACAATGTTTTTCATAAAATAAAAGCAGAGGGAATACTTCCAACTCATTTTATAAGGTTGGCAACACATCACAAGACCAAAGCCAGATAAAGACATTATAAAAATAAACACCAACTACAGATGAATATCTTTCATGAATATACATGCAAAAAAGTCTTAGCAAAATATTATCAAATCAAATATAGCCATGTATGCAAACAATTATATACCACAACCTATTACATTGCAGGTATGCAAGGCTGATTCAGCATTGTAATATCAATGTATATGATCTATCACATTAATGAGTTGAAGGGAAAAAATCGTATGATCATGCTAATTGACAGAGAAAAAGCATTTGACAAAATCCAGCCTATTTATGAAAAAAATTCTCAGCAAACTAGAAATAAAAGGGAACTGTCTCACCTTGATAAACTGCACCTACAAAAACCTACAGCTAACATAATACCTCACAGTGAGAGACAAAATGCTTTCCCCCTAAGACAGGGAACAAAGTAAGGATATTTCTTCTCACCACTTCTATTCAATGTTGTACTGTAGGTCCTGGCCATGCAAGAAGAGAAGAAAAAAAAATGCATACAGATTGAAGGGATGGAAATAAAACTGTTTTTATTTGAAAATAACATGAATCTGCAAAACAATCTCTAAGAACTATTAAGTGAATGTAACAAGACAATATATAAAAGTCAATTGTTTTCTTATCAGCAATGAATCATTTATATTTGAAATTAAAAAATAACAGATTAGTCCTCCAAAAAATGATGTTAATCTAATAAAATATGTATAAGATCTATATACAGAAAACTATAAAAGTCTAATGCAAACGTCGAAGATAATCAACATGAATGGAGAAATATTTTTTTTTGATGCATTGGAAAACACAATATTGTCAAGATGTCAGTTCTTCTCATCTTGATCCACAGATTCAACACAACTCAAATCTAAATTCTAGCAAAGCTGCTTTGTGAATATCAGCCAATTGATTTCTAAAATTTATACAGAAAGGCTAAATACCTTTAAAAAGTTACATAATACTGAAGAAGAACAAATTTGGAGGACTCACACTACCTGATTTCAAGACTTACTATAAAGCTATAATAATCAAAATATCATAGTGTTGATGAGAGAAAGACTAGGTAAATACATCAATGGAACATAGAGATACCAGACATTGACCCACACAGATACTGTCAGACACAAATGTTCAAAGATAACTCACTGGAGACCTGATAGCCTTTCAATATAATGACTGTTAACAGAAGACACTGTAAAAGAATAAAAAGATAGGCTCGGTGCCTGTGGCTCAAGTGGCTAAGGTGCCAGCCACATACACCTGACCTGGTGGGTTCCAATCCAGCCCGGACCCACCAAACAACAATGAGGGCTGCAACCAAAACATAGCCAGGTGTTGTGGCAGGTGCCTGTAGTCCCAGCTACTTGGGAGATGAAGGCAGGAGAATCACTTGAGCCCAGGAGTTGGAGGTTGCTGTGAGCTGTGATGCCATGGTACTCTATCCAGGACAACAGCTTGAGGGTCTGTCTCAAAAAAAAAAAGATAAGCTGTGGACCAGGAGAAAATATTTGTATAACATGTATCTGGTAAAGTAATTATATCTAATATATACATTTTTTTAATTTTTCATTAAGTCAAATATACATAGATCATGAATACATTCATGCATATGTGGGGTACAAGGTGCTGATTTTGATTCTTTTTAATACAATCTGACATGGTTACATTGAAATAATCAACATAGCTTTCACCTCATTTACTTGATTATTGTCCCAAAACATCTATGTTCTACACTTCATAGATTTGACTTGTACCCTTGTCATATGCTCCATAGGTGTGGTCCTGACTTTTAACCTCTCTCTGCCAAACCTCCCCCCTCCCCTCCCTTCCCACTCCATTTCTCTCCTTCCTCCTGGGCTATAGTTGTGTTCTATCTTTCATAAGAAAGTATGAGTAAATATAAGTAGGTTTCAAAGAAGTACTGAGTACATTGGATCCTTTTTCCTCCATTCTTGAGACATTTTACTCAGGAGAATATGTTTGCAATCCCTCCATGTAAACATAAAAGAGTTAAAGGCTTCATCTTTTTTAAGGCTGCATAGTATTCCATGGTATACATATACCACAATTTATTAATCCATTCATGGGTCAGTGAGCACTTGGGCTTCTTCCATGACTTGGCTATTATGAATTGAGCTGCAATGAATAATCTGGTGCAAATACCTTTTTTTGCAAAGTGATTCTTAGTCTTTTGGATATATTCCTAATAGAGGAATTGCATGATCTAACGGCAGGTCAATTTTTAGATCCCTGAGTGTTCTCCAAACTCCTTTCCAAAAGGAACGTACTGGCTTGCATTCCCACCAGCAGTGCAGAAGTGTTCCTTTTTCCCCACATCCACTCCAACATCTGTAGTTTGGGGATTTTGTTATGTGGGCTACTCTTACTGGAGTTAGATGGTATCTCAAAGTGGTTTTGATTTGCATTTCTCTGATGATTAAAGTAGATGAGTGTTTTTTAACCTTAGAATTCAACAATAAGAAAAAAAACTCCATTAAAATTGATCTGACCAATTCATTATCAGGATATACAGATGTAAAGAAGGATTCAGAAAGATGCTCAATATTATTTGTCATTAAAGAAATGCTAGCACTGAGATGTCACTTATAACTACTGGATAAAATAACATTTTTTTAAAGCCAAAAATACTTTTTGGTGAGAATTCAGACCAACAAAAACTCTCATTTGTTGCACATTGGTTCAGCCACTTTAAAAGATAGTTGAGAAAAATTTTACAAAGCTAAACTCAGTCATCTTATATGATCAGACAATTATATCCTTAGGTATTTACCCAACTATTTAAAAAACTTAATGTCCACACAAAAGCCTGCATGCTAATTTTTATAGCAACTTTATTTATAATCATCAAAAATTAGAATCAACTCAGATGGTTTTTAGTAGGTGAATAAACAACTCAAGTATAGTCTCTCCCCTTATCTGCGGGCAATACATTGCAAGACCCCCAGTGAGTGCCTGAAACCATGAATAGTACCAAACTCTGTACCTATGATAAAGTTTAATTTATAAATTAGGTATAGAAAGAGATTAACAACAGTGATTAAGAATAAAATAGAGCCGTTTTAACAATATACTGTAATAAAAGTTATGTAAATGTGGTGTCTCTCTCTCTCTCTCTCTCAAAATAGTATTTGTACTATATTGCTCTTCTTATTCTTGCAATGAAGAAGGGACAGACCAGGATAGCATGAGATTTCATCGCGCTGCTCAGCACAACGCACAATATAAGACTCATGAATTGTTTATTTCTGGAATTTACTGCATATTTTTGGGCCATGGTTGACCATGGGTAACCAAAAACTCCAGATAATGGAGGGGAACTTCTGTATATCAATACAATGGTATATTATTCAGTGATTAAAAGAAATGAGATATGAAGGCATGAAAACGCATATTGCTACATGAAGGAAGCTAAGCTATGTATCAAGAGCCTGAAAAGCCTGCCTACTATATGATTGCAACTACATAACATTCTGGAAGACCATACAGAAATGGTTAACAGTGGTTGCCAAGGGCTCACGGTCGGGAGGACAGTTGAATAGGTGAATGATAGTGAATTTTTAAGAGTGGTGAAACTATCCTGTATGATACTGTGATGGCGGTGTGTACATGTACGCAAAAAACCCACAAAAGTTTCCAGTATTAAAAGTGAACACGAATTCATCAATGGAAGTTTAAAAAATCGTATAAGAGGTGAAGGACCCTGGATTGGATGCAGATTGTGACATAAGAATCCAACTAAATGCAAATGTATGAAGCAACCCCACTGAAGTGGATGGGGTGGGGGCTGCTGACGTAAGTAACTTTAGCAATAAGTGGAGTCATCAGACTAAAGGGAAAAGGAGCTGCACCTAAGCCCTGTCCTCCAGTTAACAAGTTGTCTCCCATAGAGGTAAAGGTTAACCATGTTAAAACCACTCGACATGTGTATGAGAAAAAAAACAATTAAATAAATGATGGCAGCAGGTAGGAAGAATGATGCAGCAGGTTACTTGATATACACACTGGGGAAGTGACGTAGAAATATTTATCGATAATGTTAGTATATACTCATATATTTCTTTGTTCCCTTACAAAAGGAATCAGACTCCTTGTAGAAGTGGCTGATTCTGGAACAGGAGCAGAAAATAAACAAAATGAGCCTAGAGCATCTTACGGTGCCAAAAAGTAAGAAAATCCCCCCACCAAAAAAATCATTGAATATGATGACAGGATATGGAGTTAACCATAAGAGCTCTCAAAGTCAAAGCTGGAACAATGTAAGCAAAACGTAAAGTGCTAACATATTGGATTATAATCCAAAATATAAGATATATACCCAGAAGTCCATAATGATATAGCTAAATGGTGAAATAATTAAATGGAATAGAGACAAATCCCTCTTGCAGAAGAATTGCATATAATTTATATAGATACTGTATTTTACCATGCATAATGCATACTTTTTTGCCCAAATTTTTGAGGGGAAAAAATAAGGATGCACATTACACATGGGTAATATGGCTCAGGAGCAGGGAAGCCAGGGGGCCTCCTAGGGCCACTAGACCCTCCCATTTGGGCCTGCTGTGTGCAAGGGGTTCCAGTCCAGAAGGATGCAGGATCCAGTGGGCAGAGAGGCTAGAGTGGCCGCCACCAGTTCCACAATCAGGGAAGAGGGAAGAGGTAGGGCTGGGGAGGTGGACCATGGCCTTGGAGGGTGAAGGCCAAAGCCCAAGGCTTGGCCACGTGGAGGGGACCAAGAGCATCTGGCTGCCTGCAGGCGAACAGCCTCAGAAGCTTCTGCCCCACCAGCCACAGGCCTGGTCATCTCAGCCACAGCCCCTGCTGTGGTGAAGAGGGAAGTGGCAGCTTTTACAGGTGTGAGTGCAAGGCTGCAGAAAGGTAGGGCTATGTGCATGTTTACCAGGGGAGCATCAGCTCTCCCCAGAAGAGCATCTCTCAGACAAGAACTGGACACTTTCTCAAGCAGTTTTTCATGAAAGCCAAAATGTGGGTGTGCATGATACACAGGAGTGCATGATACAAGGCAAAATATGGTACTGTGCCCTGAAGTGGGGGGGAAGGGGGACAGGGGAAGTGTCCATGGTTTAACTGGGTCATGTGTAGCGGCTTCTTCCAAAGAGTAAATATACAGAGGGTGGAAAAGAAGAACTCTACAGCAGAGAAACTTGACTACCTCAGCCTGGTGATCAAGGTTAATAGAAACTATTACAAGTCATGCTGACAGCATAGACTCCTGATTTGATAGCATAAGGACACTTCACCTGTGCGGCCTTCTCCAAAGCCCTAAACCCCAGATAAATCATGGGGGGAAACATCAGACAAAGCCCAGTGGAAGGAACATCCTACAAACACCTAGCTGGTATTTTTCAAAACTTTCAAGGTCATCAGAAACAAGAAAAGTCAAAAACCTATGATAGCTAAGAGTTGGCTCATGATAACTAAATCTAATGTAGGCTCTCGGATGGGATCTTAGAATAGAAAAAGGACATTAATTAAAAACTAAGAAAATCAATAGAAAAAGGACATTAAGTAAAAACTAAGAAGAGAGTATGGACTCAAGTTAATAATAATTTATCAATATTGGATTATTCATAGCAACTATTATACCAAATTAATATGTTAATAAAGAAAATTGGATGTAGGGTACTTGGGATCACTGTACTATCTTAGCAACTTTTTTACAAATTTAAATCTATAACCTATTGTATATAAATGAATATACTAATTTGTAAAATTAGGCCTATTTAAATTAAAAAGTCTTATTAAAAAAGTAAAAATGAATGAATTATGCCCAACACTAAAACCTCATCATTCCCCAAGACCTTTTCTTAATCGTGAGCTGTCATTTATGTCAGAAAACTATGTCTTCTTGTCAGCCTCCCTCCTCACTTAAATAATCACTAAGTTTGGGCAATTATAGCTCTTTAATACCTTACAAATTCATTTCCATTTCTTCATTCCCATAGCCTTAGTCCAATGTTTTTACCCAACTCCTCAGTAGATTTAATGTCCGGCTTCTGTGTCTTTCCCACTTAAATCCGTCGTGCCATGCTGTAACAAGAGTAAAATTTCAGAAATATCAAAATGATTGTATTCCTCTCCTGTTTAAAATCCTTACTGACTCTGCTGTGCCTTCAGCATGGAATCCAAATGGCTTAATCACATCACAGAAAGCCTTCTGGTAACCGGCTTTGCCTACTTTTTCAACATTATCTCTCTGCATTGTTCCTAGGTCCATCCACTTCTCCCATCAACTTGTATCACTGCAATTGTTAGAAAAGTTTTATATCTCTCTTATCATTCTACAATATTTTCCTCCTATACCCCAAATTCTACCTTTCTGGAGAAGCCTTTTCTATTATCCCAAGCGGTGAATCGCCCACCCTCTTTCCCCCCATATTTCTGTGTTAAGTCTTTCTGTTATTGCCTTCAGGTGTGAAATAGGATTTCATGTGTTTAATAACAAATATAGCTTCTATTTTAGTACCTACTACATGATATTTGCTTTGCACAGTCATTATTTTTTTTTCATTTTTTATTCACATATACTCACCCCGAGCTTTTTAAAAAGGACAACACATTTTCCCTCTGAATGCAAGCATCTAGCACAGTGCCCGAAATAGAGCGTCTGAACATAATATGCAGAAAATATCTATTTCAAAAGTTCCACAATTCAGCTTCTGAAACCATAGCTGAGCCTACAGAACTTCCCTCTTTTCTTGGACAGTATGGTATTTATACATATTCCAGGGAGGTGCTAATATTTGTTAAGCAAATATCATGTACTAGGTACTGAAATAGGAGCTATATACATTTTGTTATTAAACACATAAAATCCTGTTTCATAGCTGAAAACAACTGAGGTTTAGAAAGAAGAAATTACACTGGTCAACAGCTTTAAGGTTGGGAAATATGATTCTCACCTTGTCTCTCCTACTCAAGTTCAGAAATAGCTGAGATATAAATGCACGGATATGACAGATCCAAATAGTAGCTTAGTTAGAAGTGTGCTGGATAGAAGATCTGCATTTGGATCTATGACGACAAGGCTAGATCCTGGGATTTCATATGCAAATGAGAATTGGATATGGGAAGCTAAGATAATGACCAGAAATTGCTGCAGCTTGAAACATGTGAATACCCACACCATCACCATCACTATTACCATCAGCGTTCGGATAAAGAAACACATGCTTCTCGACCTGTTCCTAAATGCCTGGAAATGACATCCTTCATGACATCAATGAGGACCTGAATTTTCTGGGTTTTCAAACACAGTAGACCACTACTGACTACTGACTTTTTTCTAGGACTGTGTATGATTTATATTCCTGCTGGGCTTGACTTAAGAAAAAGAAAGATCTGGGTGGCACCTATGGCTCAAAGGAGTAGGGCGCCAGCCCCATATGCCAGAGGTGGCAGGTTCAAACCCAGCCTTGGCCAAAAACTACAAAAAAAAAAAAAAAAAAGGAAGATCTTAGGACTATAAGCATTTTACCTGATCAGTAAAGTGCACAGAGCATTCCTCTAAGTTTCACATGAAAAACACATCCTGGTGTATAAAGAATAGAAATTTGGAAAGTAGGGGGAGAAAAGAAATTTTTTAAATGTAAAATTTTGGAGATAAATACAGTAAAAGAAGATAAAGTAAAGGAGTTCCCATACGGACACACCTGAGATCCAAAGAAGAGATCCAAAGCCATAGACCAGAAACCAGGCAAGATTGGATAGAATTATCAACCCAGACATCCCCTCAAGGATAATAGCCTTCAAAAATGAATGAAAACTCTTTCAGGAAGCCAGACACAATTACCAAAACAGTAGCCTCCCATTTCTGCACTAGAATATTTAAGGGCAGAAGGATACAGAGTAACAAGTACCTTGAGTATAAGACACTCAAGAGAAGAAAGTTTACAAAGAGGTTTTACTATATAGACAAAGTATCTTTCAAAGGACATATTAAAAACTCAACAAGTAATGTTTCTACAAGGAACTATTTCTTGAAATAACTACTACCTGCTGAACTCCAGCCAGGCGAAACAAATAGAGAAAACGATCACAAAAGGGTTTAACAGTGGGAAGTCACAGAACAGAACATAATGTTTGCATCATGACCGTGTAGAAATGATGAAACTCATGGAAATTGGTGCAGAAAAAAGGAGGAAGATTGACGGTATAGTAGATTTGCTGATTACGTCCGTCCTCTATAATCTCTGGAGTCAGAGGATATCATTTAAATGCTGACAGATCAAACAACAGGTTTAAGCATATTTAACAATACAAAAGTAAATATTGATTAACGTCAGTTGGTGGAGGACAGAGAGGAGAAAATACGTCAGTTTTATCTTTGCTTGTTGTAAAAGACAAGTAGAAAGTGACTAAAGAAAACATTAGAGGCTCAGCGCCTGTGGCTCAATCGGCTAAGGCGCCAGCCATGTACACCTAAGGTGGCGGGTTC
>CAUYQV010185349.1:0-17965 GCA_963574575.1 Galagoides demidoff
CCCCTGGGTAGAGTGCCATGGCATCACAGCTCATAGCAACCTCCAACTCCTGGGCTCAAGCGAGTCTCCTGCCTCCGCCTCCCAAGTAGCTGGAACCACAGGCGCCCGCCACAACGCCCGGCCATTTTTTTTGGTTGCAGCCATCATTGTTGTTTGGCGGGCCCGGGCTGGGGATTCGAACCCGCCACCTTAGGTGTACGTGGCTGGCGCCTTAGCTGATTGAGCCACAGGCGCCGAGCCAAAATATGCACTCTCATATGCTCTGGCAAGAGGGTGATTTATTGAAACCTCCTTTGAGGACAATTTGGAAATATCTCCTTATAAAGCACGTGGCTTTTGATGCCTATATCATGACAAGGGATTTTCACTATGGCTACACTTGAAAAAAAGTATGCCAGGATACTTATTATATAAGATAAAAAGAAATTTTATGCCCATCATGTAAATGAATTACAGTAAATTTATGCTACAGATGATACAGCGTTTTATAATGAGGCAGATCTATATTTTTTCTTTGTATTTTGATCGATACAAAAGGCAGATCTATATTCTGATATGAAAAGACCTTGTAAACACTATTTTGTGAAGACAAAGGGAGGAAAAGAATAATGTATATACCACAGTATACAGATGCTTAGGGAACATACAAAGGATATATTTAAAAAGCATATAAACAAACAACTACAAAAGGAAAATAAACCTATTACACACATATGCTGGTACATGCATAGAATTTTCCTGAAAATAAATTAACCAATTACATACATTATGGGATGATATCATTTTGGATTTTGTACAGAGCACAGAAGTCACCATTTGAACCACTTTATGTGTACAATTCAGTAGCATTAAGCACATTCAGAAGGTGGTGCAACCACCATCACGACACTTTTCCAGAACCTTTTCCTCATTGCTAATAGAAACTCTGCACTCCTTTAACGACAGCTCCCTATCCCTCCCTCTCCCCAACTTCTGGGAAGCTCTGTTCTATTTTCTGTCTCTATCAGTTTGTCTGTACCAGGCCCCTCATGAGAGTACAATCATATTAATGCAATATTTGTCCTCTTGGGTTTCGTTTAGCATAATGTTTCTGAGGTCCAGCCACGTTGCAGCACAGACTCTCACTCCTTTGTAGGCTGAGTCACACCCCGCTGGATGACTGTACCACACGCTGTGCATCCGTTCACCTGCTGATGAACACTTGCCTCGTTTCCACCTGTTGGCTACTGTGAATTATGCTGCTTTGAACAGTGGTGGGCAAGTATCTGTCTGAGTCCCTGGTTTCACCTATTTGGAGTATACACATAGCAGTGGACTTGCCTAACTGAGAGTGGTAACTCTACCTTTAATTCCTTTTGTGGAATTGCCAAACCACTTTCTGTAGTGGCTGTGCCATTTTACATTCCCACCAACAATGTACAGGTTTCCAATTTCTCCAGGTGCTTGCCAACACTTGTTATTTTCCCTTTTTAAAGTAGTAGCCACACGAATGGGTGAGAAATAGTCTCTCCTTGCGGTTCTGATTTGCATTTCTGTAATGTTCAGTAATGCTAAGCATTTTCTTGTGCTTTTTGGCTATTTATCTTTTTTTTTTTTTGGAAACTGTTCACATCCTTTGTCTATTTTTAAATTGAATTATTCCTCTTTATATTATTGATTGGTAAAAGCCCTTCGTATAACCTAGATGCAAGTCATTTATCAGATATATGATTTGCAAATATTTTCTGCCATTCTCTGGGGTGTCCTTCTAGATAGTAAAAGATACTATCTTAAAAGTTTTTAATTTTTATAATGTCCAATTTATTTTTTATTACTTGTCCTTTTGGTATCATATCTACAAAACAGCTATTACAAGGTCTTAAAGATCTTATTTTCTTCTAAGAGTTTTATACATTGAGCTCTTACATTTACATCTATTTTCCATTTTGAGTTGATTTTGGTACGGTATGAAGTAGAGGTCCAATGTCATCCTTTCACCTTTGGATGTCCAGTTCTCCTAGCACCACTTGTTGAAAACACTACTTTTCCTCCACAGAACTGTCCTGTCAATCTGGCTACAAGCCAACTGACTGTAAACATGAGGCTTTATCTGTAGATGCTCAACTAAGCTCCACGTCCACCCTCATGCCAGTACCAGCCTGTCTTGACGACTACAGCTTTGTAGCAAGGTTAGAAACTGCGAAGTATGAGCTTTCCCACTTTGCCCTTCTTTTTCAAGATTTTTTTGGCTAGTCTTTTAATTCCTGAGTTTTAGTGTCCTTGAATTTCAAAATGAAATTTATGATCAGCTTGTAAATTTCTATAAAGAAACCAGCCAAGATTTTGATAGGAATTTTGGAGGCTATATAGATATAGTTGAGGCCACATTGTTGTTCTCAGTTGTGTGGAGCTGCAGTTTATGCCCATCACATGTTTTCCCGACCTGTCCCCCACCGATGAACATTCAGACCACTCCCAGTATTTTGCTATTACACCAGTGAAAAACTTCATGCATGTGTCTTTTTTTATTCTGGGTAGTTTAGCTTTGTTGTCTATTTATAGAAATGGATTTGCTAAGGTAATTAGTCAAAACAAAGGCAAAATCTGGGTAATATTTGCTCGATGTTCCCCACATTATCTCTAAAGGGTATGTATCATTTTGAATTCCCACCAGTGAGATACAACAGTACCTATTTCCTCACCTTCTCTCTCTAGGAGTAGCAGTCCCTAAATTTTTTGGCACAAGTTTCATGGAAGACAGATTTTCATGGTGGGAGGATGGTTTGGGAATGACTCAAGCACATTACATTTATCTCTATTATACTTACATCATAATATATAATAAAATAATTATACAACTCACCATATTACAGAATTAGTGAGTGATGAGGAGCGGCTGTAAATACAGATGAAACGTCTTCACTCATTTGCCTGGTTTTCCCTTCCTGCTGTGTGGCCTGGTTCCTAACAGGCTAGGGACCAGTCCTGGTCTGTAGCCCAGGGGTTGGGCATCACAGCTCTAGAGTATGTCATCAAATTTCCAGAGGTTTTAATCTTCAGGTAAACTCATCAGTAAGTCAAGAAACTTTGAAACTTACCAAATACTTATGTCTCTGCCCTATCGCCTTACCAAATTCTCTAAGGAAAAAAATGTATCTTAAATGCCCTTGTCAGAACACAGAAATTATCTCACCCACTTTTGTGTATCTTGTGTGTTTATCCAGATTAAACATCCATATACTTAAAATTCACCAACATGGATAACTCAGAGTTTACATAGCTCTTTTGGGCAGTGAATAGAATGGATGTGAGGGAACTATGATATGGTAGTTACAATGAATGTCCATTCAACCTTCCTTTTTAGCACGAAGAAACTTTCATGTACACCTCTGAAGACATAAAGCCTCTTAGTCAGAGCCTGTCTCCCCTCCTCACCTCTCCTTGCCCAACATAAATTAGAAGCTGCCCTTCTGTGTTTTCTTCTTTGCCACTCCACAGCACCAGACATTGCTCTATCCCAGCTGACCTGACACTTCAGAAACCCAGCGGTGCACAGGGTTTGGTGATTTTATTATCGCCATTAATGTTTTTTGCACTGATTCCTCACTTGACTGAACAATCTGAGGATTTTGTGCCTCGCTAATCTCTTGTTCATCAGAAAGGCATGTGGCTTGGTACGTAATGAGCGCTTGTTTATTCAGTGAGCATTTTAAGGTATCAGTGTGTATCCATCTCCTTGTGCAAGGTGGTGAGGATACAAGAGTAAACCAAACCAAAAGACATGATTTCCCTCTTCCTGAAGCCAATCATCTATAAAACATAAACAAATATCTACACAAACAAACGGATAAGTGGCTATGAAATGTGGGACGAGCTCTGAAAGCAAAGCGTAGGATACCGTGCTAGAGACCAACAGAGGGACTTAAGTTTAACTGTGGGGGTTTGACTGTAGGGGCTATGAAAAAGGCACAGGAAGTAATACACAGGCTGTGTGATTCAAGCCATAAACTACAGCCTCAAATAAATGACCAAAAATTAATGATTTACACACAAAAAGAGGGTTGGTGATTTTTAAAAATCACGTAAAGGGTTATA
This sequence comes from Galagoides demidoff, assembly GCA_963574575.1. Lineage (NCBI taxonomy): Eukaryota > Metazoa > Chordata > Mammalia > Primates > Galagidae > Galagoides > Galagoides demidoff. The sequence continues at coordinate 4,075 of CAUYQV010185349.1, forward strand.
GATTTATTTTCCTGATGTTCTGATGAAATTGCTTTTTCTGAAGCCCTGACCTTTCTCTGGATAGAGCTTTAAATAATATTTTGTGACCTATTAGCTCACATGTACTGGCTCTGGAGATATTATTTATGAAACTTCTCTGGGGGACACTGTTTATTATTTTTTTTCTGCAGAATCCCTACAGGCGGTTACCTCAGAGAATAACACAGCCGTAAACAGGCAAAGGGGAATAACAACATCTTGCTTCCCATGAAAAAGGGAGAGCCAAGATTCATGTTCAGATGATAATCAGGAACAATTAAAGGAGGTTCTTACCCATAAAGTTAATCAGGGGTCCAGGAAAGAAAAACCTTATTAGAAGTTAACAACAATCACAGACCAACTGCAAAGAGATCAATTTCATCTGATGAGTCTGGGTCATTGATGGGACTGGAAATGGCCATTTGTGGTTCAGCCAGTGGCTGGGCAGGCCCTGACTGGTGAGAGTGGTATGGAGCGTGCTGAGTTTTGACTGGCTTTTCTGTAGCGTGGAGAGACAGAGGGCTCATCTGGCACTGTGCATTCTCCAGCCAGAAAGGCAATTTATTTCCTTGCTGACCAACCTACACCACTCTCAGAACTGCAGGGTGGGGGAGGATATCCCATCATTACTACCAAATACAAAAATTCTTACTTTCCCCTCACGCTTTCTCAGCCTCTCCATTTATAATACAGGCAACGTCCCTTCACCTGACAAGTGCTTATAGCCAAACTCCACCAAGTGCATCTTTGAAAGTGTTTTTCTTCTTCCTGCCTCAGTTCTTGCCTCAAGAGCTCTACTTCCCATCTCTATTTTCTGATATCCAGCAGTTGAAACTCTACCAGAGAATCAGAAGCCTAGCCTAATAATTTTTTTTCCGATGGGAGTATACTAAAATCAAGTGGTGACTTTGTTTCACTTGGATGTTTTCATTTATCATGTTAAAAGGTTCTTGGAAATGTTTAAATTGATCTTTGCAGTTTTATTTAACTTTAAAATGTTTGTTTTAGAGTTACAGAAATAATGGTACATATATAGGTAACATTACAATAAAGAGTGAGTGAGCAGGAGGATCTTGGAGAATTGGGGGTCAGAACCCGGCTTTGTCATCATTTTCTGTTTTTATGGCTTTGTTGAGAAATGACACCTGTCATCATCAGCTTCCTCACTTTTATAAGGGGACAAATAGTACTTTCTACTTTATAGAAACTAGTATTTGAAGATACCTGAGATTATGCATATAATATATTAGCACGGCACCTCAAAAATAGTAAACCCTCAAGAATATTAGCTGTCTTAAAAGAGTGACTTCACATATATATGGTTTCCTTAAGTTTCCCAAAGAATTTATTCTCAGGTTTGCTTCCTACAACTGTACTTTTCAATTCATTGAACTTGGTCACATTGAAGCTATCTCATGCAATTAAAATCCAATCCCGTCTAACCCACCTGCATGATTTAAAACAGCAACAAAAACAAACCAGCATCTATTAAGTGTAATCTAAGGAGAAAGACATAAAACTACACAGATTGGATTTCCTTTAAATTTATAACCACTAGTCTCAAACGGATATTTAAACAATCTTACTAATTCTCTCTTTTCTTTCTTTCTTTCTTTTCCTTTCTTTCCTTTCTTTCACAGGGTCCTACTCTGTTGCCTGGGCTAGGGAACTATGGCATTAACACAGATCACTGCAATCGCAAACTCCTGGGCTCAAGTGATCCTTCTGCCTCAGCCTCCAAGTATCTAGAATTACAAGTGGACAGCATCATGATTACTTTTAGTAGAGATGGCTTTTGTTCTTGCTGAGGCTGGTCTCTAAATTCTGGCCTCAAGCAATCCTCCCATCTAGCTAAGGTGCTAAATATTACCCAGGCCAGGCCCTTAGATCTCCATTAACTTCACATTTCATTCACTTTGCAGCTTTTCTCCTCAAAATTTCCTATGTTCTGGGCTGGGGGCAGTGATTCACACCTGCAATCCTAGCACTCTGGGAGGCTGAGGCAGGTGGATCACCTAAGCTCAAAGGTTCAAGGCCAGCCTGAGCCAGAGTAAGACCTCCTCATCTCTAAAAATAGCCAGGCATTGTGGGCTACTGTAGTCCCACCTACTCGAGAGACTGAGGCAAGAGAATCACTTAAGCACAAGACTTAGAGATTGCTGTAAGCTGTGACACCACAGCACTGTATTGAGGGCGAAAAAGTGAGACTCTGTCTCAAAAATAAAAAAAATTTCCTATATTCTGGTCACCTCAAATCTCAGTTCATGATGCCGTACATTGTAGGTAAGTAAAGGCAACAGCCTGAGAATTCCTTTATCTGCCACTAACTGTGCTAACTGTGCAGCTCACACACATAACCTCTTACACACTCTGTTTTCTCTACTAGGACATGGAGGAAATGTCCTCACTTCTACCTAAGGGCAATCCATTCACCTGCACCCTGACTCACATCCATCTCACCCCTTATAGGATCTCACTTCCAATTATCCCCTCTGTGTCCTACATTACCAATTCCTTCCTGTACATTGGTGCATCCTCTTTGGCATTCAAACTTATTTATGTGCATCTTAAAATATATACAAACATAAGTAAATATAAAATTTATACTACTATATTATGTATTTATAAATAAAACTAATAATATAAATACGTTAAACATATATGTAGAAAATAAAATATTAAAAATACAGTATCCAGTGAATTATACAAGAAGATAACAGAATATGACCAATTTATTTTTGAGAATCAAAACGGCTTTAAGATTTGCAAATCAATCTACTTCACCACATGATAGAAATGATGTCAATAAAAAAGAAAAGGTATTTGACAAAACGTAACACCCTTTCATGATAAAAACTGCTGGCAAATTAGGACTGAAAGGAAACTTCCTTGTTATGATAAAGAATACCTATGAATAGCAGACAGTAAACATTTATGAACTCTTGAAATATTACAATCCTTCCCCTGTGAATTTCAGAAAGAGAGAATGATGTTCATTACCACCACTTTTATTCAACATTGGTCTCAATACGTGAGCAAATAGTCATGGAAATAAAAGATAACATTGGAAAGGAAGAAATAAAACTGTCATTATCAGGAAATGACAGGAGTGCAAGTATGGAATATCTAAGAGCACTTATAGTATATCTAATAGAACTATGAGAAAATACAGCAAGGTTACTGAACACAAAGTCAATATTCACAAGCAACTGTACATTAGTGAACAACAATAAAGTACTAGAAAAGGATGCTGGATTTTATCAAATGCTTTTTCTGTATCTATTGAGAGGATCATACGGTCTTTGTTTTAGCTTCTGTTGATATGGTGGATTATGTTTATGGACTTGCGTATGTTAAACCAGCCTTGCATCCCCGGGATGAAACCGACTTGACTGTAACATATGACTTTTTTGATGAGAAGCTGTAGTCTATTGGCTAGGATTTTGTTGAGAATTTTTGCATCTATTGAATTTCTAGTTGGAAATTTAAAGAAATCAAACAAATGAAAATAATGCCATTGTAATCTTATCAAAAATACCAAATACCTAGGAATAACTCTGAAGACAGTTATGTTAGACCACAACACTAAAAACTGAAACCAAAGAGGCTCAGTGCCCATAGCTCAGTGAGTAGGGCGCCAGCTACACACACCAACTGGCAGGTTAGAACCCAGCCTAGGACTGCTAAACAACAATGACAACTACAACCAAAAAATAGCTGGATGTTCTCACTGGCGCCTGTAGTCCCAGCTACTTGGGAGGCTGAGGGAAGAGAATCACTTAAGCCCAAGAGTTGGAGGTTGCTGTGAGCTGTGACACCACAGCACTCTACTGAGAGCAATATAATGAAACTCTGTCTCAAAAAAAAAACCCAAAAACCTGAAACCAAAGAGAACCAGTAAAGAATATTTAAATTAATAAGGAAATATGTGTATATACGTGTGTATACAGAGATGAATTGGAAAATCTGATATTCTAAAATGATGTTAATCATCCCTAATTAATGTATAGATTTTATGTATAAATGCTAATATAAATACAAGCAATTTTACAAATTGTAAAATTAACTATAAGATTTACATTAAATTGTAAGGAGCCAACTATAGCCAACAGAAACCAAAGAAAAATTGTATTCCTGAAAATCTAGTATAAAGCTACAGTAATTAAGATAGTGAGATAAACTTGCAAAGGTATAGAAATGTATCAATAGTGGAACAGACTCAACAAATCCACACAGGTATGGTGACTGGATTAATAAAAAAAAGTGGTACTGTAGTGAAGTAAGGAAAGTATAAACTCATCAATAAATGGTATTGGGTAATAATTTATCCATATGGGGAAAAATAAATCTTGATCTTGAGTCATATGTAAAAGCTAAGCTTCGAGGAACCAGGATAGAGTATCTCCACCTTAGTGCAGATGAAGATTCCTCGAATAGGACACAGAAATCACTAGCCATGAAGGAAAAGACTGATAAATTGTCCCATGTTTAAATTCCAAACACTGATTATTAAGAAACACAATTACTTGGGTTGAAAATCTATAGATAATTTATATAATAATTTATATCCAAAAAAGACTTCTTATTGAAGTTTCTCAGTCCATTCCATGTACTAAATCCATATAATAAATTAAACACTAATTGTTGTTTCTTTTATTTCTGGTCTATCACTTTCTCTATTCTTTTTCTCCATAAAATAAAATGAGACAAAAGATAGGTTACTCTGTGTCTTTTTTTATTAGTTATTCAGTTCTAGCATTCCCAACATCTGACGAGAAATGCTTGACTGACAGTAGTTCTACCCATATAACATTAAAGATGATTTCATCTGTTCTTCTAAAATGTATAAATTACACACAGGTTGGATGCCTCTTGAAAGGCATAGTTAGCTACCCTTTCCCTCCCCCCATGGATAAATACATCTTTTTACTTGTTTTATTTGGTTTCCACACAGAAGAATTATGCAATTCCTCCTTTTCTGTAAAAATATTTATGTTAAGTCATTTGAACATGTTGGTTAATTCACTACTTCTTTTATCTGAGCAAAAAGTTTATTATACTTTTATATATAGCAAGTAAATGCCATTCCAGTGCCAAGCAGTTAACAAAAGTCAGTGAAGATACTGATTCTTGAATTAATATATGTGTAATATAATAATGCATTTCAAATACATTGTTATAAATTTAAGAAATATTTAGATGGTAGCAACAGAGAACACAAATAATAAAGTTTAACTTTTTTTTCTCTTTTGCCAAATTTCTTTTTGAAAATCTCCTTTTCCTCCACTTCAGTACATGGCAGAACACTTCAAATATAGCATGTGCTTAATAAACATTTTTTAAAGAAAACTTTAAAAGACCAGCATCCAGAATATATAAAAAAAACTTTAACAGATCAATGAGAAAAAGAGGCAACCAAAAGAAAGATGGTCCAAAAACTTAAAACAAGCACTTCCCAAAAAATGATTCTAAATAAGCATATAAAAATACCATTGGTCCCAGCGATCCCACCCCAGGGTATCTACCCAAAAGAAAAGAAGTTATTTTATTAAAAAGACACCTGCACACAAATGTTTATCACAGCACAATTCACAATTGCAAAGATGTAGAATCAACCTAAGTGTCCATCAGCTGATGAGTGCATAAAGAAATGTGATATGCATATATGTCTACACACACACCAAGGAACACTACTCAGCAATAAAAAGGAATGAAATAATGTCTTTTGCAGCAATGTGGATGGAACTGGAGACCATTATTCAAACTAAGCAAAGTATCTTGTGATAAACACCACAATTACACTCTAATAACTGAGAGCTAAGTGACTTGCACACACAGGCACAAACAGATGTCAACAACACTGGAAACCCAGAAGGGGGAATGTTGGGGTGGAGGAGTGAAAATTTACCTGTCAGGTACAATGGACACTATTCTAGTGATGGGGAAACTACAAACTCGGACTTTGACTTAAGCATGATACAAAGTATCTATGTAAAACAAAAATACATACCTCCTTAAAATTTTGAAATAAGAAAAATCTTTTTTTCAAAAAATGAGACCAAAAAAAAAAAAAAAGTCCAAACTCCTAAATCACCAGGAAAATCCAAATTCAAACCACAGTAAGATTCTATTACAAACATTTGCTGGAGCAGGTAGACTTAAAGAAACTGGTAATATCAAATGTTGTTGAGGCTTAGAGTAACCTGAATTCTCACACATTGCTGATGTTCGTATAAATTGGTACAATGTCTCTGGACTGCTAAGCCCATCTGCTGACCGTATGTAGGTCCTACGAACCCAGTGATTTAGTTCCTAAGTTTATATTCTACAATATGTGTACTTTCCAAGATGCAAACAAGAATGCTAATAGCAGCACTCTTTGTAAGTCTCAAACTGAAAATATCCAAATGTCCATCAATAGTAAAACATATAAATGAATCATGGGATAGTGATACAATGAAATATGACAGAGCAATGGCAACTCACTTTGGACCACCCTCCCTCCCCTAGTAAATAAAATCACTCGCTGCTCATTTTCTCATCAAGCCATTCCCTTTGGTATTTTTCACCCACCACTGTGAGTTGGCTTTTGTCAAGGTCAGAATATTTATCTTCTCAAGTCAGCGGTTAGTGTTTCCTTCTTCTTGAAACAGCATTGACCTCTCAGCAGCATTTGAAATGGTTTGCCCACCTTTCTTTCTGAACATTTTTCTCTGCAGATTCCAGGATACCAGACTCTCCTGCTTTACCCCTGACTTGTCGGTTAGCTTCACGACTGTTGTCTCTTTAACTAGTTTCCTGACCCGTCCTGATTTTCAGTACTGTTAGAGCTCTGTCCGTGGTCTGCGCCCTTCTCCTCTGTATAATCTCTCATTACAGGTACTCCTTCATGCCCCTGCTTAACACAGTGCCTCCCAGCCACGACTCCTAATATGTGTTTTGTTGGAATTCTTGGACTCTAGATTTTGCTGAACTCCACATTTACTGTCAGCTCAACAGTGATATTTGAATTACTAAGAGGCTAAACACAGTTAAAAGAGTTTTCTTAATTTTCACAATGAATCTGATCCTCCTCCTAACTCCCGACCACCAGTGAATGACACCTCGTCCTTGTTGTTCAGACCAACAATCCAGGAGTCAGTTATTTGACTCTTTCTTTTAGCCAAGGGGCAGGAATGCTTTCTGAGGAGGGCCAGTTATATTCTCTCCTAGGACTCTGAATCTTCAGTGGGTGATACAAGGTTAGAAAATTGGAGCTGATTCATCTTAGCCCGGAGAGCCTGAAGAGCCTCTTCATTATTTCCTGCTACCTAGATTCTCAGAACTGCCTTTGTCTCTAACCCTCCTGTGACCTGCTTTTTCAGCTATACTTCTGAGTCTGTAAATTACTCTACATCCTTCTGATAAATTTTCTTTTTTTAAAATATGTTCTAATGGGTCCTTGTGTTATTGTCAATAAAGAAACCCTTTCTAATATGGATGAGTAAATGAACAAGTGTATATCTGCATTATGAAGACTCAGTTTTCTGTTCAGTAGTCATCCGTCAATATCTGTGTATGGAACAGTTACCACGCACTGGCCACACAATGACACTTCTCCTCTACTAAGTTCTTCTTCAGGGACTTCCTTCCATGTTTCCAAGTTCATCATCAATGGGGTCATATCTGAGGACAAATTGCTGCCTACAGGCTTTCACAGAGCTATAACCACTCATACGGCTCTGAATTCTTGCAATCTTTATAGTTTCTACCATTTACTTGATCATTTTGTTAACTTGTTAAAAAGATGTCATGTGTTGTGGTGGACTGTTTGCAAAAATTAGACACATTGATCCATCTGCCTGGCCTTTTGTGATATTCACTTGGCCATGTCCCTTCATTGGAGGTGGAGCCTATTTCTCCACCCCTCAGATCTGAGCCTGACTCATGTCTCGCTTTGGGCAACGGGATATTAGAAAGTGTGACACAGGCAGAGGCCAGGAAAGTTTGTGCTCATGAAGCTTGGCCCTTCTTGCTGTTGAGAACCCTTCTACCCTCCATGTGAAAAGCCGGGGCTAGCCCCATAGCAGAAGAGAAAGACAGGCTGGCCCCAGTCTTCCAGGCCTAAGCGGATGATTTTGGATAGCTGACTCACGTATTTCATGCAGCTTCAGCCAAGTTAGCCCAGACTAGATGGGTGACTGATCCCCAGAACCAGGAAAAAGATGCTTATCGTTTTCAGTTAGTAAGTTAAGGGGCCATTTGTTACACATTCAAAGTTGATACAATGCATCTAATTCTTTTTGTTTGTTTGTTTGTTTAATTGTTGGGGATTCACTGAGGATACACAGAACCAGGTTCATTAATTGCTTTTGTTACATAAGGACCCTCTTATATTTGTGTCCTGCCCCCCAAAGGTGCACCACATCCCTTGACCCCTCACCTTATCCCTCCCTCCCCTTCTCAGCTCTCCCCATCCTCTAACCCCAACCACATACTAGGACCCTGATTGTCCTCATATCAGAATTAAATACATAGGATTCTAATTTCTCCATTCCTGTGAATTGCATCTAATTCTTGACTTAAAGAAAAACCAGAACATCCTGTCCTTGAAGACTGGGAAGAGTTTCTTCTTTCCAGAGGATTTTGCATTATCTTATGTATGTTTGTGTATGTGTAGGGAACATACTAAAATGCTACAATGATCTTTTATATTCTTACTAGTTCTAATTTTTATAATTTCCTCTAAAAATGGATGGAATTTGACCATTGTCTCTCTGTGCCCTCCCAGAAGACTCAGGTCTTCTAATGATGACATAGCAGTACTGGGAAGAAACAAAAAGTTTCTTTATGCCAAAGATTTAGGAATTCCCCACAGCTACAAGAAAAGGTTACAATAAAATGTTTAATGAGAAAGCGATTACAATAATATGTTGCTTAAAATAAGCAAATTTGCAAATGGTATAGACTGCAAAAAGTCAAGTATGATGAAAATCACTTAAACAAGAGAAGGAAATACACTAAAATATTTATAATGTTTGTAACAGGCACAATAATTATTCCCCCTCCCCCCCAAAAATATCCACATTCTAATCTCCAGAATCTGCAAATGTTTCCTTACGTGGCAAAGTGATTTTGCAGATGTGGTTAACCTAAGCAGCATTAGATGAGAAGGTTGCAAATGTAAACACAAAGGCCCTTAGAAGATGGATAAGGAGGGAAGAAGGGATGAGAATCTCTCTCTAGAGCCAGAGAGAGATTTGGAGGCAATATGCAGCTGCTTTTGAAGATAATGGGAAGAGGCCATCAGCCAAGGAGTGTGGGTGGCCTCTAGAAGCTAGAAATGGTAAGGAAACAGATCCTCCCCTCCACCCTCAGAAAAACACAGCCCTCCTGACAGCTTGATTTTAGCTTAGTGAGATTGCCTTTGGACTTACGGCCTCCAGAATCATAAGATATTAAATTTGGGTTATCTTAAGCCACTAAATTTGTGGTCATTTGTTACAGCAGCCATAGCTAATATACCAGAGATTTGTCCGTGATGAAATATTGGTCCTTATTATTTTCATTAGAACTTTGTGTTCCCTACCCACATGAAAGAAAAACACAAGTATATTGTAGTGAGGGGAAGAGAGCAGAGGCAGAGGGCAAAGGAAAGGGAGGATGATTGGCAGGTTCTCACCTAAGGTTCGCAATGTTAGGGTGTAGAGCACGTCCCGAGTGAAGGGCTTACTACAACTTGAATTTTATCTTAGAAATGAAAACAACGTAATCGAAATATTTGTACCCTCATATTAATCCAAAATTTTTAAAAGTCTCCAAAAAAAGAACTTTGTGTTTCCATGGTTTATACAAAATATATATTCTTTTATGTTTAAAATACTGTATTTAAATTTCAAATAATTTAGAAGAAAAGACTTTCTAAGCTCCAGTTCAGTTCGGGTACACTTGCCCATTCAATAATCTTCCCTCAACAAGGGGACAGAAGGGACATTCCACTTCTGGTAAAGGAAACTAAAAATATTTCACCCCAAGACACACTTCTTCAGAAGGCTTGGTGACAAGAATAATCCTAAAAGGCTGCCTTTTGTGGAAGAGATTTGCAGCTACAGATAAAAATCTACATTAATCATATAAAGAGCCAGGCGTTCTCTGCATCTTTTCCCTGGATCTAGGGAGGATTAACTGGAACACAGGCGACCGTCTATTCTTCCTGAGAGCTGATACCTGCGCACTTTTCTCTATATAACAAGACAGGCTTTGCCCCACACCTGACTTTCTCTCTCTGCGCATAACCTGTTTTGCCACCCTCCTTCTGTAACCTCAAGATACCACACAAGTGCCAAGTGTCTGGCTCTTTCTTTGAGTTTCTATGTTTTGTATGACGCCCGTGCACACATGTGCATTGTAAATAAGTTTGTATGCCTTTTCTCCCAGAATCTGCCTTTTGTCAGTTGATTTTTAGAGAACCTTCAGAGGAAGAAGGGGAAATTTTTTCCCTTGGCCTCTACATGGGGAGGGGCCTTACCGAGTTATTTATTTAAAGTCATCATTAAGCGCCTATTCTGTGAGGTCTTTTATATACCTGTTATCATTCACAGCTGCATCTTCTGACACAAGTATTGCTATTGCTTTTATGCCCAGTAATGAATGAGAAACCAAGCAAAATGATCAGTGTAATTGGCCTACTTCACAGTTACCCAGTGGGGGAGCAGAGATTCAAACTCAGCTTGGTCTGACCCCAAGGAACACAAAGGCATTGGGGTACACAGGATCATATAAGGGTGTATTTGTGAGTATACAAAAAATCTCACTGGTGCGATGGTATAAGAGCAATTAACCAAGAGCCAAGGGCTGGCTCCAAACTAACACACTTTAGTCATTCATTCATCCATTCAAAGGCTATTTATTAAGCACTTACTGTGTGCCAGGACTGTTGCAGAAGACGGGGAATGAGGCAGTGATCAGAAGCATACAAACATACCTGCCTCATAGAGTTTGTATTCTCGTGGGGTGCAAAGAATAATAAACAAAGTAATTACTGATTCCTTATTTACATTGCAAGGGAGTCTCACAAAATGTCTATAGGAGATGATATAGTGGATCAGAAAATGCAGGAGATTTAAAGTTGGACTTGAGTCCCAACTCTGCTAGTTCCTGGCTGTTTTTTTTTTTTTATTTCAACTTATTACTTTGAAGGTTTTTTTTTTTTTATTACTTCTTCCTCCTGTAGTGTTTTCTTGCCCCCCGTGTATTTGGGATCACAAGGTCCGCTGTCTCATTGTCCTGTTGTTGTCGTAGAGACAGGATCTCACGCTGGCTCAACTGGCTCAGGGGGGTCTTTAGCTGGTCTTGAACCTCTGAGCACAGGTGATCCGCCTGCCTCAGCCTCCCATAGCGCTGGCACAATAGGCGGCGTGAGCCACCATGCTCGGCCAGTTCCTGGCTGTTTGACTCTGGGAAAATCGCTGAGCTTCTTTGAGCCTCAGTTTCTTCAGATGTAGAATGGGAGTGATGTTCCCCATCAACTGAGGTTGTCTGGATGAATAAATTAAATGATGTATGTAAAACCCCAAGTAATAGACACCACTAACAGGGAAGTTAGTATTATTGATGCTACCTTGAGTTCTCATGTTCTACAGATCTCCTGAAGAAATACGGGCATGCTGGGTCACAGATGATGGAGGCTGCTCCGATTTGCTGGGCTGTATTCAGCATCTGAAAGGACCCCTTGTCACACTGTGTAGTCCTTTCCACTTAAAATGAATCATCTTGTCTCTTAATTTCCTGAAACCACACGTGGGCCCTTCCCGTCTGCAGGGACAAGAGGCCCTGGTAAAGAGAGAGAGTCTTGAGGAGTTGTGCACAGCTGCAGGCCTCGGCTCAATTAACAAAAGCCACCTGGGGAGCTGCTGTGCTGGGCTAGACTGGGACCTATTTGTTTTCAGGCTGTGGGTTGCCTGAGCTTTGTTAGCTGCCCTCAGAGAGGGACTGACAGGAAGATTTTATTTCCTTTCCCTGGATGGCAGCCTTCACTTGATAATGCAGCCTCCATCTGAAGACTGTTCCTGAGTGGGGCCAGGTCCCTGAGGCTGGTAAGGCTGAATTTTAATCCCCAGTGTTCTTCCCTCCTTAACGTCCCTATCCCCAGACTACTTAACTTTTTTCTGCAAAATCCTGACACATATATACCCACACTAATCCTGACACATATATACCCACACTCATCACACACACACAGACTCATGCTTAGTCCCTTTGTGCACTTCTCACAGTTTATACAATCACATAGCATCTGCTCCGTTTCAGTCTCTCCCAGTCAATGGTAAAGCCAGACAGATCAAGGCTCCACCCACTCCTGCCCCGCCCCCACAGAATCGATCTGTTATGATTAGAGTTGCCAGATTTAACAAATAAAAGTACAAGATGCACAGTTAAATTTGAAACTCTGATTAATAATCTTCAGTAAAAATATCTCACGTGATACATACTAAAAACTGTTGGTTGTTTATCTGCAATTCAAATATAACTCTGCATCCTGTACGTCATCTGACCTTTTTCAAAATTTCAGACTATTACGAGGGTACAAACAATTAGGTTACTTTTGTTAGGCAAGGTCCCTGTTGTGGTTGTGCCCCTCACCCTGGAGGTGTGCCATATCTGACAAGTATAACTTGTTTTTGATGCTCAGTACATATATACATATATATATGAATGGATGCAGCTAAAGTATGATCAAAAGCAGAAAACCAAATGCAGACATTGTATTGGAAAGCACACACCAAAATGTTAGAAGAGGTTGTTGCGAGGTGGTAAGATAATTGGAGCATTTTCATTCTTCTATGTAATTTTCTGTTTTTCAAATTGAAATAAGCAGAAAAGTTTTCAAATATCAAATATACTGTACATATATATTTATACCTATACACACACATGCACGCAAAATTCTTAACATTAGCTTAAAACCCGCTGAAGAAAGCAACAATTTGTGGTTTCCCTTAGCCTAAGAAATTGGAATTTTCCAACATCCCCAGAGGTTAGGGGCATTTTGAGCGCAGATGAGAAGATGATTGAAAGGAATCTTGAGAGGACTACAGGACATATCAGTAAAATGGAGAACCCCAAGGGGGCAGGATGGAAGCAAGCATGGCTGTTATTTCATAAATCATCCCATGCTTTTTAAGTTCCTGAGGCTTTGGAAATGTGGAAGATAAATCTAATAGTTGAACCCAGGACATAAAATCTTGATTACACAGTATACAATATATCAGGAAATCATTGATGTTTCTTTGATATGCAAAATAAAGTTGGAAAACAAAACAAATAACATACACTTTTTTTTCTTTTTTTTGAGACAGAGTCTCACTATGTCACCCTCAGTAGAGTGCTGTCGCATCATAGCTCACAGCAACCTCAAACTCCTGGGCTTATGCAATTCTCTTGCTTCAACCTCCCAGTAGCTGGAACTATAGGTGCCCACCACAACGCCTGGCTATTTTTTTGTTGTTATTGTTGCAGGTGGCCATGCTGGGTTGGAACTTGCCAGCCTCAGTGTATGCGGCTGGTGCCTTGACCACTGTGCTACAGGCACCAAGCCAACATACGCTGTTACAGAGAATTATTTGACAAGCCCCGCCTCCACACACACACACACCTGACTTCCCACCTTCCCACGATATCTTGGGACTAAGCACTATTGATACTGGAAAAGTGGCACCCCAGCCAGCTCAGTCGAGCAGGGCTTGGGGACCTGCCACCTCTGTCTTGGTGGCAGCAGCCGGCAGAGGAACCAGCAGGTTGGAGCAAGCGGATGGGAGCTTCCCTCCCCCACCAAAGGCTCCAGTAGAGCGGCATTAGAGGACCTTCCGGCTCTGCCTTGGCAGCAGCTGGCACA
>CAUYQV010185356.1:0-35927 GCA_963574575.1 Galagoides demidoff
TGGTGAAGGCTCAGGGCCCATGGCTCAAGTGGCTAAGGCACCAGCCACATACACCTAAGGTGGCGGTTCGAATCCTGCCCAGGTCCACCAAACAACAATGATGGCTGCAACCAAAAAAAAAAAATGGCCAGGTGTTGTGGCAGGTGCCTGTGGTCCCAGCTACTTGGGAGGCAGAGGAAGGAGACTTGCTTGAGCCCAGGAGTTGGAGGTTGCTGTGAGCTGTGATAGCACAGCACTCTACCTAGGGGGACAGCTTGAGGCTCTGTCTCAAAAAAAAGAAAGCTGGTGAGAAAGTGAGGAAGGGAGGGAGAGAGGGAGGAAGAAGCACTCCATCCAGCCCGTTCTCCTTTGAGAACAAGAAAAGCAATATTTGTCAATTTCTTATATTAATGGAAACTTTCTTAAAAAAACATAGAAAACAAGACAGCAAATCAGTGACCGCAGCAAGCAATATTCTAAAGAAACATATTTATTCATACCCCAGAGACTCACCTAAGTTTGGCCACAAAGGATGAAGGGTGTGACTACCATCCTAAAGCTGGAGTCATTTTTGTCGGGACAGGACTGGCCGGGTCCCCTCCCAGGCTTATTACTGTCTGGACGCGGACCGCTGTGCTATCTTGCTCCGGAACAGCTACGCTTAGGTGCCTGAGGGCTATTCGCCTTACAGAAGGAGAGAGAGAGAGAGAAACAGGCCGAATAGGAGAGTAAGTCTCAGCAGTCTTTCTAGAGAAATGCTAGGCAGACGCCCTGGGAACACAAGGGAAAGAACCAGAGTAAGCGGATCCTTGAAAGAATGCGCGCTCGCGCTCCCGACTGACTGCTCCTGCAGCTACTTATAGATGTGATCCCGCAGCCATTAGCATCACAAGTGTAGAGACTGCCAAGCACTGATGCTCTCCTCTCATGAGCTCTTGTGTTAAGGACAGCCGAATCTCTTCCCCATGCCCTTATCACCAAGGTGTTATATTACCGGTGTTTCTTATAATTACAGAGTATTCCGAGCTTAACTCTGACTTCTCCTTCCCATGAGCCATATGGTCTGCCACAAATTTTATTTTGCATAGATGTTATGATCAATCCTAAAATTGTACATAACGAAGATGATGCTAGCGTACGTCAATCCCCAAGAATTCTTAAGTTGGAAATATGATTATTATTCAGCATTCTATGCACAAGTAAAGGTTTGGGGAAGCAATATGCACAGTGGCTTACAGTACATACTCTGAAATGAAACGTAGTAGGACCAAATTTATTATAAAATCGTGGCTGTACATATGCCGGCTGGGTGCAACAGACATGTTTAACGGCTCTAACCCTTATCTGTAAAATGGGGTTAAAATGGGACTTGACTCTTAGGGTTGGTCTGAGGATTAAATGAGACGACACACGGGAAGGATTTAGCTTATAATGAAGTATGGAAAAGTACTTAATGAGCAGCAGGCATTAGAAAGGCGAACTAAAGTTCACTGGGAATCCGCAGCCCACTTACCTGACTCACAAACGCCCACAGCGCACCCTACTGGCGAACCTCTGGAAAAACAGGCTCTCCCGTGGAAGAATAAATAGGGTCAACTTCTGATCCAGCCACTTCCACACCTAGAATTTCCTCTTTATACACTGGCAGCGGAGAAAAATAAAAATAAACATATCCTGGATTGGAAAATATACCCCTCTGCTCAAGAGATCCTCCTTCAGTCTCCTGAGTAGCTGAACTACATCTGCCACCATGCTCCCATTGTTTTTCTATTTTTAGCAGAGATGGGGGTGTGGCGTGGTCTCATTCTTGCTCAGGCTGGTCTTGAACGCCTGAACCCAAGCAATCCAACCACCTTGGCCTCCCGGAGTGTTAGGATTACAGGCTTGAGCCACCACGCCCAGCCAACCCCAAATCTTCCATTAAATGGAAAAAGATGCAGATGGTGGTGGGCAGGCTACCTTACTAGATTTATGGGTTCTAAGGTGCCGGCAATGGCAAAGGCACAACTAATTTATTTGCCACTAAGAAAGACAGACTGCTGCTGATTAAACTGGCATGATGCTTGGATTTTATATTTATGAGCTTGGTCAGACTTACTTAGACATGAGTTTGTATCATATGTCAGTTTGGGACCCAATAAAAAGAAAAAATAGACAATAAATGTTAAGGTATTCAGTGACATCAGGTGTTAAAATGTGGGAAACAAGGTAAATCTTAGAAAAGATAGTGAATGTTTGGATTTAGGAACTCTGGGAGGATATCTAAGAAACTCAAAGTGGGGAGGGAGGAAAGGGAATTGGGCAAATAGAATGCAGAAGAAGGGAGATATTCGAGAAATATTTTGGAACCATGTAAAAGTTACCTATTTAAAGTAGTTTTTTTAAAAAGAAGGTCAATTCTCATGTCATAGTCAAGACTTCACATTTCACTTAGAGCAGGGTTCTCAACCCTCCTAATGCCTCGACCCTTTAATACAGTTCCTCATGTTGTGGTGACCCCCAACCATAAAATTATTTTCGTTGCTACTTATAACTGTGATTTTGCTACTGTTATGAATGATAATGTAAATATCTGATATGCAGGATGCATTTTCTTTTCTTTTCTTTTTTTTTGTAGAGACAGAGTCTCACTTTATCACCCTTGGTAGAGTGCTGTGGTATCACACAGCTCACAGCAACCTCCAACTCCTGGGCTTAAGAGATTCTCCTGCCTCAGCCTCCCAAGTAGGCAAGACGTATTTTCACTGTTACAAAGGGGTTGTGGCCCACAGGTTGAGAACCGTTGACTTAGAGGTACAGCTTCTGCCCCTCTCTCAGGAATAGGAAAGGGCCTGCTGGTTTCTTGGGGTTGGGGTAGATGCCCTGGGCTCTTTCTGCTGGCTTTTCAGATCTTGGTCATTGTTGGAGAGCTCTTGCCCTCCTCCCTGAAGGATGCCACTGGAGTATCTTGCTGGCTGCTTGCATTTCCTCCTTCACCCTGGAATCCAAGGTCCATCTTCCACTGAGGTCCCTCTGTTCCATCTAGAGCAAGATCTAGGACAGTCTAATCCAGCTGCTTCGTGGGCCCATGTCTGGTCCCAGAAGATGCTGTGTACCCTTTGGCCCCTCAGACTCCTGGGGTGGAGCTGTCCCCAGGCACTGAGTTCTTTTTGCTCCATCAGCTTCTTGCTCTTGAGAGCCTACAAATGTGAGGCAGGTGCCTGGCACCTTCATAATCTTAAGCTCTCAGGTGGTCTCCTTCAGATACCACACACTAGGCTGAGAGGGGGGAGGAGAGCCCACTCCCACTTCCCCTGTGAACACAAAGCCCTCCAGCAACTCCCTTTAAAGAAAACTCTTCAATCTCCAGCTCTATCCTTTGATGTCCTTGGTGTGTGAAAGGGGCCTGGAGTGACAATGTTTTCAACCACTTCTTTGTAAGCCCTATCTACGTGTGGGCAGGATCTCAGCTTGGGAAGCAGGGATTACCCCCCCCCCCACCACCACATTGTCTTTGGAACCCAGCCAAACTGAGAAGTAGTTCCATCTTACTATACTGTCACATGGGTGATCAAACAGAGAAACTTCCCAGGGTGACACAGCCAGCAGCCAGCAGGATGACTTCTAAGACTAAGCTTTTTCTGCTGTGGGAGATTCACCAGGATCTGATTTAAAATAAGCTCCTGATGGAGAAGGCATGCAGACTGAGAGGAAGGACTGTGGTTCGAATCCTAACTCTGTCACTGATGACCAGTGTGTCCCTGAAGAGCTTTTTCTTCTTTGATTCCGGGTTCATTTATCCACCAGATTTAATTTATAGGGTGCCTACAATTTGTAAGGTACTGTTTCCTCCTCTTTAAACTGTGAATAACAAATGCAGCTGCCTCACAGAAATGTTAAGAGTTAATTGTTAATGTGCTTCATTGTTTAACAGTGCCTGGCATGGTAAGGGCTCTGTAAATGGCAGCCATGATCAATTTTTTTCAAGTTCCTACTGTGTGCCAAGTGCTTCACAGACATCTTTAATCCTCACAGTGTAAGAGGTAGGAACTACTATTATCTGTCTTTTATGGATGAGGAAACCAAGGCTCAGAGAAACTTAGGTGACTTGTCTAAGGTTAAACCTGATAAAAAGTGGGAGCCAAGCTCAAGGTCGGATCCATCTACCCCACACCTCTATATGCCCTCTGGGTTTGTCTCTTGAGGATTTTTTGCCCTCCCTGTCAAAGAATCAAACCCTAATCATCCTTTACAACCCAGCTCATGGGTGTCCTCTTCCAAGAAGGCCTCTGTCTTCTCTGTCCTCCCCACACTCCCCCCGCACCCCCTGCATTGTGGTCACCCTCCTGCCCCTGCTCTAGGCCTACCTTTCTTACAGCAGTAGAACCTCATGGTCAAGGGCTGTAACTTTGGTTCCAGGTAGTTGATTCAAAGGCGGTTCTGTCTCTCACAGGTTTGGCCTGTGTGTGACCTCAGCCAGGTCTCCTCACCCCACTAAGCCTTAGTGTCATCATCTTTAAAATGAGATAATCATAGTACCTTTGGGTTACTGTCAAACTGACAATAGCTGTCATTACCAGCAGTAGTTGAAGGCCTAATCTGGGCCTTGAGGGTCTCAGGTGCTCAGTATGGAGGGTAATGGGTCCTTAATACAACTCCTAGTTCAGTTGGGGCAGTGGTGGGAAGGGGCTGGGGCTAGTCCCTTTGCACCTGCTTCCCAGCCCCAGACACATGTGTTTTCACTGCCTCTGCACCTGTGCAGGAAGAACCTGAAGCCACAGGTGCCCTTTAGAAGGATGCCACCCTGTGGCTGACTGAGACCTGCTCTGGGAGGGAGGGATAGACGCAGTTACCTAGTGCTTAAACGTGGGAGTGCTTCAAGTATTATTGTAAGCACCCTATAAATTAAATTATGTCAGGAGGGTTTGTCTCCATTTCACAGGTTCACCCAGCTGGTTATTTGTTGAGGATCTGCTGTGTCTGGCCCTGTACCATCTGCTCAGGATACGTCATTGCCCTTGTGGGGTTCACAATCTAACAGAGGGACCAAGGAAACAACCACGTGTAATACACAGAGTATTTATCAGATGGAGCAGGCGAGAACCAACTCTGCAGGTCTTAGAAGTTTCCAGGGGTACTGGGAAGATCCTGAGGACAGTAGAAGGAGGGAGTGATTGGCAAAAGGAGCTTTCTGCCTGGATAGGGCAAGGACAAAAGGTGGGGGACTGATGAGGAGGTTGTTGGGTCACAGGTGTGAGGGAGGATGGGGGCTGGCCTGGGAGGTTGCAGGACAACAAGGGGTGCCTAGAGGATGTGTGGATGGACTGGACGTGGCATGAGGAAGGAGGCCACTGAAACAGAGGCAAGTCACACAGAGCAGGGTCTGGCTCAGACCTTGACCCAAGCCTAGGATGTTGTGTTTTACTCTGCTTCCCTGGCTTGGCCTGAGAAGACTGTGGCCTGGAAGAGGGGGCCGGGAGGCCCAGTCACAGACCCTAAGACAGGAGCCAGACCCAGGCTTTTTTTGTTGTTGTTGTTGCAGTTTTTGGCCGGGGCCGGGTTTGAACCCACCATGTCCCGTATATGGGGCCGGCGCCCTACTCCTTGAGACACAGGTGCCACCCACTCTTTTTTTTTTTTTTAAAGGAAGCTCTTTCACTTGGGCCTGGGAAGGAGTGCCGAGTCAGATGAAATGCAGGTGGTCAGAAAGGAGCAGCAGGGAACTCACATTTCTGCACCAGCTGCTTCCCTTCAATGAGCTCCAAGTCGTTTTCAAGCTCCTGGCAGGCAAGGCCATGCTTTGTTCTGTTGGTGGGTATGAAAAGGGTCACTGCCCCTCTGGAAGGCACTTTGGCAATGCTCTTCCAAACCATAAAGATGTGCCCAGCTCTTGCTCCACAAGCAGCCAGGTCTGTGCAAGACTACCTATAGGGAAGGGCGTGGTTAACAAGACCAAACAAACAACTGATGTCCCATAGTGGAGACAGTTTGTTTTCAAGACAGGGTCTCACTGTTACCTAGGCTGAAGTGCAGTGGCCCCACCATAGCTTACTGTAGCCTTGAACTCCTGCCTCAGCCTCCTGAGTAGCCAAGACTATAGGCACGCACCACCATGCCCAACCACATTTAAAATAATTTTTTTGTAGCAGCAGGGGTCTGGCTGTGTTGCTCAGACTGGTCTCAAACCACCCTTCCACTGCAGCCTTCCAAAGCCTTGGAAATTATAGGTGTGAGCCATCATGCCCAGCCCAGGAGATACTTGTTTAAATTACACTTGTTAGAAAGGGCATCATGGCAGTTAAATTGCCTTTTTCACTCTGATGAATTTTGGTTATTTTTCCACCAGGATATATCCCACGCATTGCAATATGTCCTTGGTCCTCTCCATTTAATGCCAGGACGTTTCCTTACCAACCAAGTTTGGGAATAATGCAAAGTGTCCCAGCTGGAAACAACTGCCCTGAATTCAGAAGCCCCAGAACCAGTGAGTGTTGAATGTATGTACGTGTGTTAACCTGTGAAATCCTATCCGAGTGAATGGACCCTTCCATCTGGGCCACGTGGAACAGAAAACTAGGGCTGGAAATATCCCTCCTCAGCCTGGAGCCAGATCAGTGTGACCCTGGGTTCTGTGGCCCACAATGACAGTACCTGGCACAAGGTCAGAGGACTGCTGCACCCTGATGGGTAACTACATCAGTAAGGCAGCAGTTAAATCGCTTGCTTCACTTCCCAGAGCTCCTATGGGTTCTTTGCAGATGTTTCCAGACGATGCTGTTTGTGAGGGTTTCTTTATGACTTCTTCTCGCGTACAAATAAATTAAGCAGGAATCCTGAGAATGAGGTGGGAGGGGGCCAAACGTACAATGAGAACCTGGTGGTTGGGGTTGGAGTGCATGGCCGTGCTTGTTCAGACATGGGTTGTAGAAGCTGATAGGCAGCACCTTACCTCCTCCCGGCCGTGTGACGTGGCTTCTATGTTTTGCACTATAAAGTGGAGCCACAGCGCAGCACTAATTTCTTCTGAGGGTTGCTGTTAAGGTTCCTTCAAAGCAAACCAATAGAAAGTACAAAACTCCATTGTCCTCATTCTGGTTTTTAATGGTCAGGGTGACAGTTTACAGTTTTTCCAGACCCGTATGTGGTTTCCCCAGTAACTCTGTGGCAGATTCCCTGGCCTTTGCAGGCCACTGCCAGTTTGGGATGGAAAGCACCATGCGAAGTCCCTTTCTCAGTTTGGGCCTTGGTTGAAACAAGCCCTTCTGCGTGCTGGGCCTGTAGTGCTGGTTCTCAGCTTGAGGCAGGGGCTGAAGCAGGAAAGAGAAAATGACTGACGTCTGCTTGAAAGAGGATCCAGGCACATGATGATTCCAAATCAGGAGATTCTGAGCCAGCATTGATGATAAGTCTGGTTTCCTTAATAGGAAGGTGGTAAGAGTTCCATCCAAGAACCGATGGTACTCCCTCCCTAACTTGTACAGGAAGCAAACTTAGGAGGTAGAGGGTCTTTAATAGGCTGGGCAGAGGACAACTGAGAAGCAGAACCTGCTAACCAAAGCCCTGTGCTCATGATACACTCATCCTCAAAATTTACTCAGCAGACCCCTCTTGCAAATACAACCAGTAACAATGGCATGTAGCATGGGAGACACCCCCCCCCCCCTCAACAGGTGACTGGCCACCCATCAGTGAACAGCTCAGAGGTATTTTAGTTTTGTTTCTTTTTTAGGTCAAGATACCCTGATTCTAAACTCACTTGGGTTGGCATGAGCTATATCCTAGTGGAAAAATTACCCCACCTACCTCCTAGTATACTCACATTTCGGCATGAGCTGTATCCTAGTGGAAAAATTACCCCACCTACCTCCTAGTATACTCACATTTCTGCACATAATGTTAAATAAAGCTGTCAACAGCTGAGAACCCCCAGCAGGTGAGCAGCCTGTATGGTGAGGAAGGAAAGGGTGGGCAGGCCAGTGTAACAGAATCTCAACTGCTGGGGCCTGACAAGATCAGATTTCCTAGGGCCTGAGTGAACTATTTCTTTTCACCTGGACAGGTTGTGTGCATCTAGGTCCAACCTCATACTTCAAGGGACTCTGGCTGCTGCCTGGTCTTATTTGGGCAAGTGATATATTCTTGTGGGAGCATGTGGTGGCAAAGCCTCTTTCTGCACATCCTCTTCCTGCCATAGAAAAGGGGAAATCCTCCAGTATTGGGGCTGGTGGGTGGGGCACACTAGTGCATGAGTGTTGTGTGCCACAATGATTTTTATGTGGAGGATGAAGGAAATTTCCTCCCACAGGCCCCCAAAAGAAATGATTTTAAAGCAATCAGAACGTGCTTCAGTGGGAGAGTTTCTATATAACATGCTGGTGATATTCCTTCAGTTGTTTTTGGTTGTTTTTATTTTTTTTCATTAAAGTCCATTGATCATCACAAAAACCCAGGAAATGCAACTAAGGAGAAAACAAATGTCCAACCGAGATCTAAGAACCCAGAGCTACGGAGGAGACGTGGCACTGGACTGCTGGGTGTGCACAGGGGACAGGAAGGGTAATCCCCACAGAGCGTTGCCGCTGACCATGGGAGACACAGGAAGGAGGCCCGGCAGCTGGCCGGGTGGTTATGTTAACCGCTGCACGATGACAGCATTGAGCAGGTTGGCTTCCTTCAGGGTTTGGCTCTCATCAGCCAGCTCTTTGTTCGGGAAGGTAGTCATGAGGACAAAGCTGGTAGCAGCCATGGCCGGCCGGGCGTCCACGATGAAGAGTCGAATGTCGCTGATCCTGTGGGAGTAGGGGAGGTGGGGAAGTGGTGAGTAGTGCCCTTTTCTGTAGGCCACAACCCTGCCCTGTGGTAGAAGGATCCACCTACTGAATCTTCTCCCTCACCCTTCCCCAGAGAGCTTGCCAAAGCTACCTGGAAGCTCATGGGTCCAAGTCTCTCCCCTGCCAAAAGCTACTTGCTGTGGCTCCCATTTTACCTGGGATAAATGCTAACACCCTTACTATGGCATTTTATGTCACCCTCTTTCCCCGTTTTCTCCTTCCTTGTAGCTCATCAGGCCACACTCCCTTCCAACATTCAGGTTCTTCTGTCCAGAGGCTCTGCCTGATCCCCTTATCATCCTGATCACATCTTAGCCTCAGCACAAATACCACCTCCTGAGAGCTGCCCTCCTCAGCTCCTGGCCTCTGTGCCCTGACCTCCCCACAGTACTGATCAAGGTTGTGAGTAAATGCTTCTGGGATGATCTGATTACTGTCATCTCAAAATGTCTCTCTCACATCACAGGAGGAACTCAAACTACTTGTCAGAAAGATTAGAGAAGACCCACAACTCTTCAGTGCTGGGATCCCTTCTGCAGACACTGCTTATCTCCTGAACCTAGTGGTCATATGAGGATGAAATCATCTGGAAACAAAGTCTCCTTCCATTGAGCACTTAAACCAAAGTTTCCTTCTGCCCCAAGCCCTAAATCTATGCCATCTACAATTTGGCACATCTAAAGGCCTGGATATGCAAGATGCAGCCTAAGCCTTTAAGCAAACCAACACTCTCTCCCAGCTAAGATGGCTGTGTGGGCTACCCACCTGGGACTGAGCAATGTGTTAGAGCTGACAGCTCAGATCAATGGGATGGGCTATGCCTTTTAAATAGCAGCACCTAAGTGTAATGAAGGGTCTTAATGAAAAAGGATGAACAAGCCTCCAGATGCTCTGGGCTCACACCTGGGGTTTATTCTATATCTTTACCTCATAGGTAAACCTAGTCAGTACTCAAAGATTGTCAAACCATTAACACATGTGGGTTCTGGGTTAGTTGGCCCATGAGTGATGAAATTTAGACACTTGTGTGCTAGAGAAAGACACTGCCAAATATATTTACTGGCAAGAGTCCTCCGGTGCCTCCCCACCCAGTCTCTTCATTTTGTCATGCTTTAGTTTCCCGTATCCTTAAAATAAGGATGACTTTTTGCCCTGACCTAGCCCAGATGGTCTAAGACACAAGAATTCCCATGATTCTCAATAGCCAGGCCTAGAAAGGACCTTATTGGCCTGGTGGTTTTCAGAGGTCCTTTCAGGGGAGAGAGGAAGCAGCAGCCAAGTGAGTGGGATGCTACTTGCCCCCCCTCCTCCATCAAACATGGCAGTACTGATTTTCTCTCTTCTGTATTTGAACTTTAGTATAGGGACTCCTTTGAATAGAGTGTGGTGGCTAACACCCCCTGAGGAATCCAATCCCCTGATTGTATAGATGAGGCGATCCACAGGAGGGAAGTGAGTAGGCGCCAGCCTCACGGTGAAGAGTGGGGGCCAGAACCTAAGGCTGTAGGCTTGCAGTCCCTTCTTGCCTATCACATCCTTCAGGGAAAGCATGGAGGGCCTGGTGGTGCTTAGGAGGAAGAATGGGTCCCCACTTCTCACACACTTGCAGGAATCTCTGGAACACTGGGCACAAAGCATGAAGTACCTGTGGCTGTGGTTGAATTTCTGCACCAGCCTCCCGCCGTCAGCAAGCCGTATTTGGATATTTGTGGTAGGCTCTGACTCGTTGATTAAGATAGAAGAGCTGGCTTTGGCTTCATTTTCTGCCTGTTGGGCTGGAGAGCTGGTATTCAATACCTGGGGGGCAGTGCTGAGGAGAGAGGATCACATTAGGACATAAGCAGATACAAGGCCCCTCAGGGACGCCCTTCTTGGGCTTATACTGAGCATGTGCTGTGTACTTGTCACTGTGTTTGGTGCTGCTGATACAGTGACCCAGACAGACAGAATCGTGGCCCTCATGAACTATAGGGCTAGCAGAATTTGATCTGAAACTTTGACTCATGTCATTGCTAGCTCTCTCACCCCTGAAGTAACCTTGGGCAAGTTATTTAACCTTCTTCCTCTTCTGTGTCTTTACCTGAACAAGAGCTTGAGGGGAGAAAAGTAGGGCAGCCTGAGGTGGGAGAGACAAAGTCAACAGGCTAGAGAATCCAGGAGATCAGGATGTGTTTTGGCCTCAATGAAGTGGCAGAAATGGGCATGCCAAGTCTGTAGCCGAGGCAGCCTGGGCATAGCCTGGCAGGTGACTGGTGGGATGTAAGGGCAGCAATCCAGATTCTTTCTCTGTGATGGAATTTTCAGGCTTGCATTCCTCAGTGTACCTCAAAAGTGCATCTTATACTCACGTGCCAGGTATGGGGGGAACCAAGTGCCATGTAGCAGTACAGGGGTACAGGGGTCAGTCATACAAAGAACAGGACACGATGTTGCCATGATGCTGAGGGCTCAGATCTTAGAATTACTGTGTTTCCCTGAAAATAAGACACTGTCTTATATTTATTTTTTCTCAAGAATACACACTAGGGCTTATTTTCAGGGGATGTCTTATTTCTCTGCACCGAAATGCATGGCAATGCAGATATACTGCATAGTCATGCCCATCACTAGGTCTTATTATTGGGGTAGGGCTTATATTTAACAAATGCATAGAAATCCTGGTAGGGCTTATTTTTTGGGTAGCTCTTATTTTCGGGGAAACATGGTACAGGGACTGGGGTTTGAATCCACCCACTACCATCCACTAGCTGTGCAATCTTGGGCAAGTTACTTAAGTGCCCTCAGTTTCAAAAAGGTAGTAACAAAATTTTTAATAAGGGTTAATGCTAAAGGCTTTGTTCAGTTTTTGCTAACACCTTGTTGATGGGTCACCAGTTAACTTGTGTTTTCATGCCCAAACACTGTTGACTCGTGTTTGCACTTGCATTAACTATTGCATTTTTTTAAAACACTGGGTAATATAGGATGTTGTGGAAGCTTTCTTTCTTTTTTTTGAGACAGAGCCTCAAGCTGTCCCCCTGGGTAGAGTGCCATGGCATCACAGCAACCTCCAACTCCTGGGCTCAAGCGAGTCTCCTGCCTCAGCCTCCTGAGTAGCTGGGACCACAGGCGCCCACCACAATGCCCGGCTTTTTTTTTTTTTTTGGTTGCAGTCATCATTGTTGTTTGGAAGGCCTGGGCTGGATTGGAACCCGCCACCTTAGGTGTATGTGGCTGGCACCTTAGACGCTTGAGCCACAGGCACCAAGCCTGTAGAAGCTTTCTTAATTGAGTCACCAGAATACCCTGACATGGGATAGCTTCTGCATAAAATTGCCAATAGACAGGACTCATAGCAAATCCTTTCCAAAGTGTGTTCCATGGGACCCTTGAGAGATCTCCAGGATGGTTTAGAAAATGCCATATATTACAACAGCAGCATCAGAGGTCTGCTCTGCATATTAAAGGTCTTGACTATGCAATTAAAGCAAATTTATTTAACAACCAGGCCCTTTTTTCATGTTACACTTGTTAACTTCCTACTGACAGAGTATCTCATGGAACCCAGTTTATGAAATACTGCCCTGGAGCATATAATGAACAAAGAACAACTGAAAGTCAACTTAGTCTTTTATGGGAGTGAGAAAAATAGGGACTCAGAGAATGACAAAGTGGAGCCCAGGGAAGAAAGCCAGCCACACTTACTAGCTACTAGAGGAGCTGATCCATGTATCAGCCTCATAGCATGTGTGCCTCAAATGTAGGCTGGGACCCTCAGATAAATTACACCACCACAGGCCTCAAGAGTTGCTTGGCAGCTCAATGCCTGAAGCTCAGTGGTTAGGGCACTGGCCACATACACCAGGGCTGGCAGGTTGAACCTGGCCTAAGCCTGCTAAACAACAATGATGACTACAACAAAAAAATACCATGTATTGTGGCAGGTGCCTGTAGTCCCAGCTATTTGAGAGGTTGAAGCAAGAGAATTGTTTAAGCCCAAGACTTTGAGGTTGCTGTGAGTTGTGAGGTCATGGCACTCTATTGAGGGTGACATAGTGAGACTCTGTCTCAAAAAAAAAAAAAGTTGCTTGGAAATAAGTGAAAAGTTAAATGTTACCCCTGGTAACATCTAAGATCCACTATATCTTGTTTTATTAGTTTCACAGGCATTAAACTCTCCAATTAAGACTTTAGGCAGCCTGTCCTTCAATTATTTATAATAATTCAAAGTATATGACAGGTATTCACTGAAGCTACTGTCTGCTGAAAACAGAACTACCTACCACATTTTCAGTCAGGCCTAAAATGAGACAGAAACTGTTTTTCCAAAGTAGCTGACATATTTAGGAAAGGGTTGGGGGTAGAAAAAAACAGGAGTGATATTTACACTTACTTTGTAGTTTTTTTTTTTTTTTTTTTTGAGACAGAGCCTCAAGCTGTCTCCCTGGGTAGACTGCCGTGGCATCACAGCTCACAGCAACCTCCAACCCTTGGGCTCAAGCGAGTCTATGGCTTCCGCTTCCGAAGTAGCTGGGACCACAGGAGCCTGCCACAACGCCCAGCTATTTTTTGGTTGCAGCCGTCATTGTTGTTTGACGGGCCGGGGCTGGATTCAAACCTGCCACCTTAGGTGTAAGTGGCTGGCGCCTTAGGCGCTTGAGCCACAGACGCCGAGCCACTTACTTTGTGTTGTCTAAGGGGGCTTTTAGATCACGGCCTCACTGCACCATCCCCTCTGATATGGGTATATCTCCGTGTTACAGATGAGAAAACAGAAGCACATGCTTCTACAGACCAGTTTCAAAATTTAAAAAATTTACCCAATGAACAAGCTTTCTTCCTCTACAGATTTATGTATTCCCCATTCTTCAAAGTCCTGCCCCACTTCTATTTGCCTGAATTCTGGTCCAAAATCAGTTGGTGATGCTACTTTCTATGGTTTACTTTAGGAAAGAAAATGCTTTCTTAAACTTCTCCCCTGTTCCCAGAGTCTAATATACTCCTTACTCATGGGCTGGTGACCCTCAGCAAGTTATTAAACATCTTGGCACCTCACTTCCTTTTCTATAAAATGGGGATACTCTCCCCAACACCTCCATACCTTGTAGGGGAGGCAGGCAGCACATGACAGCTATTATTATAAGGGACAGTCGGTGTGATGGTGGAGAAACAGCAAAGGCTTTGGTGCTGTGCTGCCTACCATCCAGCCCTAGCACTACCACTAAATAAGCTGTGTGGTCTTATGCAAGTCACTCAAGTTCCCAGGGATTCAACTTTGTGTATAAAGTAAGGAACTGTTCTGTCGTGAGAATTAGATAAGATAGTATGCACAGAGGCCGACTCAGGGCCAGAGATTTAGGAAGTCCCCTATGCAGGAAGCAACAGCTGTCTGGGTTTCCTTCCCAGCACAGATCTTGCAGAGGACTGGTGCTCACTGCTGGAAGGTCAAGAAAAGCCTGATGCCTGGATTTAGCTGTGTTGCTTCTGACTGTTTTTCCTACCTCCTAAATATAAGGTGAGGTAGGGTGGCATAAGATGACGTTTATGAGGGCCTCATTACCAAGCCCAGCCTCATGCTGAGTATATGTATTAGTACGCTTGACCCTCACAACAACCTGTGAGGTACAGACTCATCACCTTCACGTTACAGAGGTGGAAACTGAGGCTCAGTGGGGTTAAGTAAGATCTCAAGATGTTCGTTCAAGGTGTAGCCAGGATATAAGCAAGCTCTTTGACTCTAGTGCTCTTAATATCAACACACTCTTCACCCAGTCTTGGCATCAGTCAGACAAATCTAGGCCTGGATTTCCAGAACCCTCACCGAAGAATCAGTTTTCTTATCAATAAAGAAGTTAAAATCTTCCAGAGAGTTGAGAAAATAATAAAAATATGTACTGTACTCTCAGCATATACCAAGAACACAAACAAATATGGCTATGCAAGCATATTCAGGACACTAAGATAAGAGCAGAGACTGGAGGGACATAGCTCTCCACCGGCCAGTGATGTGATCTGACCTTGCCAAGCCTCTGAGTCCTTTTCTGTAGAATGGGGTTCAAAATAGGATTAAAGGTGATAATACATGTGAAATGCTTAGCATGGTGCTTAGCTAACAGCATAAAACACTAAAATAGCTGGTTGCTATCATTCTTCAAAGTCCTGCCCCACTTGTATTTGCCTGTATTCTGGTCCAAAATCAATTGGTGATGCTACTGACTACCCAGGGCTGTAAGTAGAAGGTCACCCGAGGCACTCCCAGCCTGTACTGTTCTCAAGGATGATGGGGAGTACAACAGGAACCCCTCAAAACTGGACCTCATGATTCTTCAAATAACAAGAGCAAAACACTCAACAAGTGACTGGAGCAGAGAATACCACATGGGACAGCATTTGTTCAAAGGAACAGGCCTCCGCCTGGTTTTCCTGAGAACTGCCAACACTTGGGCCACTATACTCAAGGAGTGGCTGGCCATTTGCAGCAGTGAGGGCCTTTTACCTGCAGGCAGGCACGGTCAGAGCAGATGTCCATAACGGGTATTTCTTTAGTTTCTCCC
Organism: Galagoides demidoff; assembly: GCA_963574575.1. Lineage (NCBI taxonomy): Eukaryota > Metazoa > Chordata > Mammalia > Primates > Galagidae > Galagoides > Galagoides demidoff. The sequence continues at coordinate 15,323 of CAUYQV010185356.1, forward strand.
TGCAAACATCCTGACAAGTCTCACTCAGATCCAGAACCTCAATCACCTAACTTCCTTGCCTTCTAGTGGGAATGAACTGGCACTGGGCACTTCCTGCCATAATCACAAATCCTAAGACATAGCCATTTCCTTCACAAAAATGACCACCACACTAGGGAGGGCAGCAGTGCATGCTCACCTCCCGCAACAGTGAACCCCGCCCGCAAGTGCATTATCTAATGTCTGCAACTCAAAATCAAATAAATGCCATCTTTCCCAGCTCAGATTAGCTCCTATCCTAAAGTAATGTAAAACATAAACAACAAATCAAATTTAAAACTGAAATAATTTTCTCAAAATCTTTCAACTGAGACAACCTATTCATTCACTTTAAAGTATTTCACCAGATAACTGAGAGGAAACCAAAACTCACTGATTTTATTTTCATGAGATAGAGTTTTATTTTGTCACCCTCGGTAGAGTACCATGGTGTCAATCTAGCTCACAGCAACCTCAAACTCTAGGTTCAAGCAATCCTCTTGCCTCCACTTCTTGAATAGCTGAGACTATATGTGGCCCCCCACAACACCCAGCAAGTTTTTTTATTTTTAGTAGAGACGGGGCCTTGCTCTTGCTCAGGTTGGTCTTGAACTCCTGAGCTCAAGCAATCCACCCAACTCAGCCTCCCAATGTGCCAGGATTATAGGCGTGAACCACTGCATCTGACTTCCCTGATTTTTAGGTAAACCTGAGAAAATTTTCTTAAACTTCCAGCACCTAACCATTTTTTTGGACAAGATAAATGGAAAATAACAGCAACATTTATGGAAAAAATTGAAAAAGCTGTCTACCTGATTTATACTGAAAAGCCAAAATCCCATTTTGCTTAGCTATATAAAACTGTTTTTTTTTAGCTCAATTTTCATAAAAAGCCAGAATGGAAATAAAATGCAAGTGAAACTGGCAATGAATAGTTATTTTGTTGACAAACATTATGCCTGATTCCAAGCTCTATATCAGCTTGTGCTTATCTTATATTTATTCCCATGTTGCCAAAATAGACTTTCTTAAAAACATATTTTAATTTTTTGAGATGTGGGGTCTAGCACACATAATACAGTTAGACTTTCCAACAGCAGAAGCATTTCCTAATAGTTTTATGAAATCAAAACCAAACTGCATGATTTTTTGAGTTCTGAGTCTTCTCTTTTTAGTGGTGAGGATAAAAATTTTACATCTTAAAAGCATAAAGCCCTTTTCAAACAATTTTACTTCTAGCCCAGGCTTAGGATATATTCAAAGACTTAAATACAGAGATAGTCACCATAATATTGTTCACAATACTGGCATGGTCTGGTTAAATTATAGCACTTCTATGGCCTAGAAAATTATGTTAGCATTGAAACAAAAGTGTAGAAACACATTTACTGATATGGAATGAGAACCATACTTCACTATTTCACTGATTAGGACAAAAGAAGGTGGGAAAACAGCCTGTTCACAAACACACACGTTATGTAAGTGAACAAGAGTAGGAGATACTCCCCAGATACTAACTGGACACTTTTGGGTATTAGGTTTGGGATAATTTTTAATCTACATATATTTTTTAAGATAAAAGAAAAAAAAATTGTCAGATCCTCTGAAAGTTCACCACAACTGACAGGGAAACTTACTCTGAGAATAGCCACTCTGAGCTAGCCCACAGTTTCCAATAGAAGGAAGCCTCCAAAGGAAATTACAGCAGGGCTGGCATAACAGTTCTGATCTGGGTAAATCGAATATCCTGAACTCTGACCCTTGTTCCCGATGAGGCATGACTGGCTGACAGGGAGGTAGGGCATCTCAGGACAAGGTCAGCTGAAAGCTCACATGGCACAGGTACTGGTAGACCAAGCTCTGAGCTCTGCAGACGGTGGAGAGGGGATGTCTTGCTGTGCAGGAACGGGGGGAAGGAATGAAGGCCAATCAGGAGGCCTGGGTTTCAGTCCTGGCTCTACCACACACTGGTCACATACCCAAGGGCAAGCTCCTGAGTTCAAGAGCCTTAGCTTTCCTTCTGCAAAATAAGCATTATATTGGCAAGAAGGGGTACTATGTTCTGAGTGCTTGTCATGTGTACAGTCCCTCTAAAGAATACTGACCAAACAACTCTGTGGCCCTATGGGTCTGGAGTCAGAACTCTGCCTATCAGGGATAACACTAACTATTAACGAATCAGATCCTATCAGGGGTTTCCATGCAAGATAAGAGAATGTCTGATGGCAAAGGGTATACAAGCAAGAAAATAAGGCAGTCACAGAAGATATAAGGTAGAAAAGTCTTAGGGAGTGAAAGAATGTCAGAAAAGGCCAAAAAAGTATAGACAAGAGCTGCTGAGCTGCCATAATGGTGGAGCACCAGCCTACACAGCAATAGCAGTGTCCTTAGGCTTCCCTGGATCCTGAGCAATGCTACTGTGAGCCCTGGCTGGGTGGGAGAGCATAAAATTCCTTACTCCCTTGGAACCTCCATTTTAGCCTCAAGCTATCAAGGATATACACGGTTCTGGAACACTCCAGTTACTGAGTCAAAGCAGCAATTGCGTTATGTTTTCTGTACTGACTGCTCACTACAGGGTGCTCTGCATGTATCAGCTCATTTATTCTTCCCAACGTTAATTCTAGGACATAGTGACTCACATTAGTCCTAATTTATTTTTTAATTTTCTTATTTTTAATTTCTTAGAAACAGGGTCTCACTCTGTTGCACAGGGCAGAATGCTGTGGCACGATCACATTCTGGAACTCCTGGGCTCAAGTGACTCCTGCCTGAGTCTCCAGAGTAGCTGGGATTATAGGTACATGCCACCAAACCTGGCTATTTTTTTTACTCTTTGTAGAGATGGGGTCTCACTATGTTGCCCAGGCTAGTTTCAAACTCATGCCCTTAAATGATCCTCTTGCCCTGGACTCCCAAAGTGTTGGTATTAGAGGTGTGAGCCACTGTGCTGAACATTAAACCCAACTTATAGTTGAGGCAAGGGAGGCTATACAGTCCAAGGTCATACAGCTAGAAAGCAAAGAGGCAGAGATAGAAACTGAGTTCTGTTAACTCGGAAGGCCATGTTCTCCATACTCTTCCTCCCATAAAAGTAAAATTTGAAGTAGTTTATAAACAGTAAAGTTCTAACCAAAGTAAATGATACACGAGGTCTGTCACGCCTGGCAGGTGTGACTGACATAGTCCAGCTCCCACCTGTGCTGCTCCTTACCTGCCCAGTTTCTGACCCTCACCAGTGAAGGCTTTGAAGGCTCCCTTGGGCTTCACAAAGTCCTCATCCCGATGGTCCTCCATATCCAAGTTCACCTGCCCACCGTGAGCTAACCTCCGCAGCTCTGCTGGCACCTCCCTGCAGGAGAAAAGGCCATGCTGGAGTCCATGGAGAGAAGATGGGAGTGAGCAGAAATGCAACCTCCTAGTCCCAGTGGTGAAAAATGATGGGCCTCTGCAGGAAGCTCGCTACTCTAGTGGCTACCGTCTGCCTTTCCTTCTCTTTTGCCTGCTCAGTCACAGCAGACACCTGTTTTTTATTTGGCCACTTGGCTCTGTCCCAGGCCCAAAGGTGAAAAATGGACACAGAAGGTTTTTAGCACAGATCTATGAATTTAATCTTGACTGCGCTAAATCTGCTTCAAATATTCGCTTCTCAAATAATATTCTGCTTCTTCCTTTCCCATCTGGAATCGAGACTCACTGCTTCGGGACCTAAAGGAGGGCTTTTCTGCTCACCCTCTACGGATAGACTCCAGAAACTGGGCATTAGATGGGTCTTGGTAGCTTCTGAGTTCACCATTGTCCAGGCTGAATCCACTCTTCCAAAGCTTCAATACTACATGAACCTGTGATGACAGGGGGTAAACAATTAATACACTGTCTGGAACCTTGAAAGCACAACATCTTGAATTTGCAAATTATCAGGTTTTTACTATTTCACTGTGTTGGTATTACTAAAACACACAGACACAAACACATATGTATTCAAAGAGAAATCAATCAACCAGCAAAGTAAATAAGTATTAACCTAGAAAAGGAAGGTGGTATAGCACAGGTTAATTGCATGTACTTTTTTAAGGAAGCTGGGATTTGTGTGTTGACTTTGCCACTCACTAACTTGGTAGCTCTGAGCAGGTGTCTTAGTTGAGGCTGTGGCTTCCTTATCTGTAGTGCTACCAGTGTGCTTGGTATGTAGCTGGTGTTTGACTAAATTAGCATGGCAAATCTACTCATAGACTATTTTGTAGTCATTAAAAATGCTTTCTATGTTATCTGTTTTAGCAACTCCCCATACATATTTATAACTAAGAATTTATTATAGAAGGCTAAAAACTAATGTATTAGCAGCTGCTGCTTTAGGTAGTTAGGATTTTTATTTTCTTCTTGCTTGACTTTATTTTGGAATAAAAACCAAAATGATTTAAAACATACATTATAAAAATTAATGGTCTCAATGCTACCAGAAAGTGTTTGTGACATAACATAAAATAAAAAAAGATTTAAGATTATCTCTATAGTATGGTTACACTTATGGGGGAGACCCTATATGCACAGGGGAAAGAAAGTACTGGACAATAGTCAGGAAAACAAAAAGTTACATTTCAGGCCTTCACAGGTGGTATGAAGACCAAGCTCTTTAGACATTTCCATACCACCAGAAAACATACCAGCTATACTGTTCCTCTCCTGAGATCCCTGGGATGTTCAGAAAACTGCATTTGTCCATCCCTTTTTCCCATCCATTCTGACCATAACCCCTCTCCAGGCAGATGAGAGCTACCTTTGATTTTCTCATAAACCTCTCCATTTATGGACTATACAGCAAGGGCACCATCTCTGTATGCTAGAGGATGCTGGTTCATGTACAATAAATAATCATTCTCTTCTGAAAAATGGCAGAACAAACAGTCCACAAGCTTTCCTGGTGGGATGGTATTAATAGATACACACTCACATCTTGGCTGGAATGCTGTCTCCTTTCTCCTGCCACATAGGCAGACTCTTCCTCTGGTGCTGCCCCAAGGCGGTAGCCACCTCCTGCAAATGGCTATAAAGGACAAGTTCAGAAACATTGGAGCTGTTCAGTCATGGTTGGGGGGGTTATTCAGATACAATAAGTATATCTTAGGTAAGTGGAAGAAAGAAGTTTGATAAATTTCCTGCTCAAGCTTGTTAATAATTAGATGCACTTTCTCTGGGTGTCAAACTCAGGGCTAGACAGTATGCTCAACAAATTAAGTGGCCAGGATGAATTAAATGGCCAGGATGAATTAAATGGCCAGGATTGGTGTGAAAGCTGGAAAGTGCAGGGTTGGGATAGGAAGGAGTGGTACCCAGCTTAAGGGAAAAGCTGCAACTAAGGTCTGGTTAGCAATTTGGTACAGGATAGTATCAAAGACTTTTTGATTTTCCCAAAGATGATAGAAACCCAGATTTTACATAAAACAGGTGGCTATTAATTCAACTAAAATAAAACAAAGCAAAACACCAAGGAGGTCAAACTGGATAGGCCTAACAAAACATGTTTGTAGGACCTGATCCAGACCATAGGTCACAGGTTTAAAAACTTTCCCTCAAATCTTGGTTTCACGTTAAAGGGTAAGAGAAACTATACTAGTGTTCTGCATAGGAGACCAAGTGAGCAAATGGGAAAAAACCCAAACCCAAATCAGTCACTACTGGGGTGAAGAAGCTCTCCTTTCCCAGCTCTGGAACTCGATTCCTGTGGGCACAGACAACGACCCTTATGCTCACTCTCGGTTTACTGGTTTCTCCAGGGCTCTTGGTCACTCGCTCTACAGCTACGGCTCCATGCTCCTTGGCACCTTTAAAGAGATCATCCACCAGCTCATTGGGACTTTTCTTCCTGGGAGGGCCAACAATCTGCTGTCCACTTCTCTCTGAGCCCCCAGCATAAAACCTGTATAGAAAATATACCTCTAACACCAAACGTACTTTGAAAACATGAATATAGCATGCAATAGGTTCTAGGCTAAATGCTGGGCACACTGAGGTGAAGAGTACAATGCCTGTCTTTGAAGAACTTACTGGCAGTAGGGCACACATGTAAGGAGGCAGGCAGGTACAATGCAGTGTGAGCAGCAACAGATGTCAGGAAGGGGTTTCTGGGAACACTGAGCTAGGAATGACAGCCAAGGCTTCCTAGAAGAGTGTCTTCTGGGCCGAATCTTGAGGATGAGTTTACCAAGTGAACAAATCAAGGAATGGCATTCCAGGCATGCATGATAGCACATCACTTAGGAGAGCGTCCCAGCTGGGAATTATCAGACTGCTGGTGGCCAGCACCTCCAGAAGACAGCAACTATGGTCACGGCCAGAAGCAGCAACAACTAGTAGCTCTGGATTAATGGTGGCGATAGTGTGGTTAGTACAAGCAGTGGAGTTCTAGTCCTGGCTCTGCTACTGTGTGGCCTTGGGCAAGTCAATGTACTGCTTTGGAACTCACTTTCCTTAATCTCTGAAATGGAAGGGAAGGACCACATGCCCTACCTACCTGCTCCTTAAGTCAGGGTCGTGAGGTTCAAATCAGCAGATGTATGCAAAAGAACAAGCAGAGTAATGCACACAGGTAAGATGGTGTGATACAGCACCAAGAATGCCCCCAAGCCTCACCTCACCTTGCCATTCATGTGAGATACACTGGAGGCCCTGAAGAGAGGGTACTGGAGGTCAAGGAAGTTCCAATTTCAAATATAAGCCCCAAGGTACGACAATGGGCTTTGTGATAGACCAGGCATAGCTTGAGATTTAAGTTAGCACTTTTTTACCTCGGTTTGAAAACCAGCTGTCACGTAGCCTGGCTAACTGTCTCCTTCTCATGCCTATTCACAGCTGGGTCTCAAAAGCATGTCACCATGTAGGGAAAATTGAGAACCAATAAAAATTAGTCTCAGCCCTATATTTCCTGATAATCACCAGGAAACGTGAGGCAAAGCCATAGGCCCTGGCAAGAACAAAAGTACCAGTGTCCTTTCAAGTCTGAAAGACTGAAGGGTCAAGGAAGTAATATGGATGTGAAATTAAGGAAGGTCACTTCCCGAAGGATGTGCTGGCTAGAAGGAGGAGGCTATTTAGGAGGTAGGCATTCACATACTTGACGGCACACCTTTCACTTAGAACTGTAAAATCCTGAAATTAACATATATTCCTACATCTGGATCTATCTAAAAGGAAGTTTCTGAAGCAGTGTGAAGGTCACAAAATGGATGAAAACAGAGAACAGAACACATGTAATTTCTCAGCTCACTTCCCAAAGACTGACCATGATGAGGTAACTGCATTTCCATAATGGTTATTATGCACTGTTCCTCAGGAATGTTTGACAGACCGAGGCAGATCCGTTGGAGAACCAAAACCCATGAAATGAGGCTATAGCCAGTTCATTCCTGCTCATTCCAGGTAGATGACGTTCTGCTCAACAGACTGTAAGGTCTTCATTAAGGGACTGCAAAGCCTTTTCTTAAGAACTAGGAATTTGTGATCGAGAGCCTTAAAAAATTCATGCCCTTGACTTGGTATTTCTATTTCTAAGAACTATTCTAAAAAAATAATCTAAAAGATAATGCACAAAGATGTTCATAACACTGACATTTACAGTAGTAAAAAAACTGGAAACAACCTAAATGTCAGATATCCCATATGATGGATTATTACTATGGTCATTGACTGAAAATGCTTATAAAGAATTTTTTAGTATATGTGCTGCCAAAGTAAGCACACTCATAAAGAATTTTAATGACATGGTGTTGTGTAGCATTAATCCAACAAGAGCAAGAAATAAAATTAACCGACCTTCTCTACAAATATAAAAATACTGTGGTTTCTCTTCAGATCACATAAATCTTTTGCTTTTTATATACAAATATAAAATAAAATAAAGTATGTTCATATACAGAACAAAGACTGAATGGAAACATGCCAAAATATTAAGCATAGTTACCAAAAGAGTAGATGATTACACTTTAAATTACACTAGTCTGTATTTGCCACGACAGACACTTTAATTATAACATTCCTAAAGGTTAAGAACAAATGGTAGGTGTGTGTGTTGGGATGATACACATGTATGTTTATAATATGTTGCTTTTTAAATTAAAAAGAAAGCTGGAGGGCTGGCCGGCCGTGGTGGCTCACACCTTTACACCTAGCACTTCGGAGGCTGAGGTGGGTAGACTGCCTGAACTCATGGGTTAGAGACCAGTGTGAGCCAGAGTGAGATCTTGTCTCTAAAAATAGCTGGGTGTTGGGGTGGGCGCCTATAGTCTCAGCTACTTGGGATGCTGAGGCAAGAGAATTGCTTAAGCCTAGGAGTCTGAGGTTGCTGTGAAGTATAATGCCATGTCATTCTACTAAAGGTGACAAAGTGATGGCTCAGCACTCATAGCTCAGTGGTTACCGTGCCAGCCACATACACCAGAGCTAGTGGGTTCGAGCCCAGCCCGGGCCTGCTAAAAAACAACAATGAGAATGGCAACAAAAAAAAATAGCTGGGCATTGTGGCAGGTGCCTGTAGCCCCAGCTACCTGGGAGGCTGAAGCAAGAGAATCGCTTAAGCCAGTGGTTCTCAACCTTCTTAATGCCGTGACCTTTTAATACGGTTCCTGTGGGTTGCTAGGCTAAGGAGTGATAATAGATGGGAAAATCAAAATTTCAGTGGCAAAATTAAAATCTTCATATAGGAGCAAAAAAGAGACAAATAAGTCACTGTTGAGAATTAAATCACTGACATGGAAGAATGTTCTTCCAGTCTCAGAAATAAGGAACGAAGAAAATAAAATAAGTCAGTAGATTTGGAACAGAGAGTGCCAGTGGTTCTCAACCTGTGGGTTGCGACCCACAGGAACTGTATTAAAGGTCGGCGGCAGTAGGAAGGTTGAGAACCACTGGCTTAAGCCCAAGAGTTTGAGGTTGCTGTGAGCTGTGATGCCATAGCACTCTACTGAGGGTGACATAGTGAGACTGTCTCAAAAAAACTAAACAAAGGGGACAAAGTGAGACTCTGTCTCAAAAAAACCAAACAAACAAAAAAAAGAAAGCTGGAAAGAAATACACCAAAAAATTGATACCTAATTACATCTGGGTTATGATATAATCTATTTTCTCCTTAAATTTTTTAATAGTAAATTGGCAATTTATAAGTATAAATATTTATGGAGAAAAGTGATATTATGATTTACGAATACAATGTAGAGTAATTAAATCGAACTAGTTATTCATCACCTCAAATAACTCACAATGTTGTGGAGGAGAACATTTTACGTTTACTCTTAGCAATTTTGAAACATGCAATATTCTATTATTAACTATATTCATAATGCTGTGCAATAGATCTCATACCCACATAAAAACAAGCCACATTCTTCCTGTACCCTTTGACAATCCTCTCCCTGTTACCTCCACCCCTGGTCTCTGTAACCACATTCTGCTTCTATGAATTTGATTTCTTTAGGTTCTACATATTAAGTGAGAACATGAGGTATTTTTTTCCCCTGTGCCTGGCTTACTTTACTTAGGGACAGAATTTCCTTCTTTTCGAAAGCTGAATAGTATTCTATTGTATATATATCCACATTTTCTTTATCCATTCATCCGGTAATAAGATACTTAGGGTGACTCCATAACTTGGCTATTGTGCATAGTGATGTAATGAGCATGGGAGTGTAGACATCTCTTTGTCAAACTGATTTTAAATCTTTTGGGTAAATGCCCTGAAGTGAGACTGCTAGATCCTTTTTTTAACAATTTGTTTCCTTCTCCCTAATATTCCTCAATAAATACACAATATTTTAATAATTAGAAAAACAAAAACAAACCAAGAATGTCACAAAAGAAAAAAGAGAAATGGGGGAAGGGATCTCTTCTAAACAGGGAGTTAAGAGACTGTTCCCAGGATAGAACCCTGCAGGATATAAGCCTGCAGTAGTCATGGCTAACATTAACTGGTCATGTTCCCCAGGGCCTATTCTATGTGATTACACTTTACTGAGGCCTTTCCTATGGACTGTGTGCCCCCGTGTCCCCCACTTCCCCATCAAACACTTACCTTTGGCCTTCCTCTTCCTCCTCGTCCTCATCTTGATCATGAATGAGGTCTCTGAAGGATGTCACCCTATTATCACTAGAGAGATATAAAGGAGCAAAATGATGTCAGGGAGAATAACATCCATTATCAGCTACCAAGAAATTAAGGACACTGAAGTTAGATTTTTATTTTTCTGGTAGAGCAAGAAGAGAATGTATAGGGAAAAAAGTTAATCCCCTTAGTTTATATGTGAAATAATGTGGCATTTATTTCTTCAAGGGTCCACAGGACTGAAAATAAAAAGTGCGACTGTGTGGGTGGTGCCTGTGGCTCAAAGGAGTAGGGCACTGGCCCCATAGACCGGAGGTGGCGGGTTCAAACCCCGCCCCGGCCAAAAACTTCCAAAAAAAAAAAAAAAGTGCTACTGTGAGGTAAGTGAAATCCCACTTAAGCTGTTTTAGTAGAAGTTTAGGGAGATACAGGGTCTGTACTACTTTAAAACTTTTTACTGGATAGCTACTTTCATCATTTGATTTTTTAAATACTGAAGAAATGTCTATATGCCAGGCACTGAATTGAATACTATTATTATAAAGATAACCAGACATGGTTCTTACTCTTGAGTTACTTAATGGCTAATGGCACAGGTGAGCCAGAAAACCATCCACTAAATACTGTGCGATAGGTCATAGAGGGAACTACACAGGGCCCCATGAACACAGAGCCTCATCCTGTGGGGGGCAGGAGGAATGGAGGAACAGCAAGAAAGACTTCCCAGAAGAATGTGATACTTGGACCAAGTGCCAAATAACTGGTGGATAATCAGGTGGCAAAAGGGTGGTGGGGTTGGTGGGGAAAAGTGATTGGTACAGCATTATAGAAAGGCAGCATATATAAACTGTAACACATTAAAGGACAAATAGTCAAGAAGTGAAAATCAAATGAATATGTGGATGACAGCAACTAGGGAGAGAAAGCCCCTGTCTGTAGGGTAGTCAAGAAAAAAAGTATTTATTAATATTTAGGAAAAAGGCAATGTTGTGCAGGGAAGGGAGACCTAAAATGAGTGTGCGAAGGGTTAACTTCCTCCTCTGACACTGTCTTCCACTGTCACTTTTTTCCAAGTTTAGATCTGTTCTCAAGGAACAAGGCTAGTTTTTCAAGGATCATGAGATACAAGTTCTATAAAGATAAAAAAAATTTCTATATTTCTTAGGGGGAAAGTAGCTTCCCTATAACATGGGGGACGAGGGTAACAAAGGCTTAACAGAGAGGAGTTGTTTACTGGGAAGAAAGCTCCTGCTCAGTGGTGAAGATTTCTTTCTTTCTTTTTTTTTTGGAGACACAGCCTCAAGCTGTCACCCTGGGTAGAGTGCCCTGGCATCACAGCTCACAGCAACCTCAAACTCCTTCCTGGGTTTAAGTGATTCTCTTGCCTTAGCCTCTCAAGTAGCTGGGACTACAGGTGCCCGCCACAACGCCCAGCTATTTTTTTTGGTTGCAGCCATCATTGTTGTTTGGTGGGCCGGGGCTGGATTTGAACCCACCAGCTCTGGTGTATGTTGCTGGAGTTTTTGCCACTTGAGCTATAGGCACCGAGCCAAAGATTTATTTCAAGGAGACAATCAAGGGATAAAAAGAGGCTCTGAGGTCCTGTCAACTAGAATGAGAGAAGGCAGCAAATGGACACCCTGTGTGAGTTAGCTGTTGAAAGCAGCCTCTTGGGCATTAGCTGATACTCGATACAACATGGTTCAAATGATCCATGTGATAAGATTTGTATTGGTGCCCTCAGAGGCTTATTCTACTCATTCTCGCTTTCCATAGATACATAGCCCAGTTTCTTCAAATAACGGGGCTAGGATGAGTATCTATGGAAAAAAAAGTCCTCTATCTCTCCATTGTTAAGCACTTTCAAATATACATGTGTATACTGGCTTGAGCAAACTACGTGCTCCAAAAATTCTTAAACCCAGACTCTGATGGTATCTGACATAGATTCTGACCTCCATGTACCTAATTCTAATCTCAACTCTGCCTCTACCCCTGGGATCTTGGGCATGCTATTTAAATTCTCTGAGTCTTCAATTTTTCACATGTAAATGGAAACTATCACAGCACCAACCTTATGGGCTTTCTGTGTACAGGTGGGGTACTGATGCACGTACAGCCCTTTGTATGTAGTACATCATTTAAGTACTACTCTTGAGTGGTGGTTCTCAAAGCTTGGTCATGGACCAGGAGCATCAACATCACAGCAAACCTGTGAGAAGTGCAAACTCTTAGGCCTCACCTTAATTGTCCTGAATCAGAAACTACGGAAGGGGTACCCAGTAATCTAGTTTTAAGGAGGTGTCCCTATAATTCTGGTACACATTCAAGTTTGAGAACCACTACTCCGAAGTAATATTTTGAGTAACTTTATAGCATGGATGTTCTGGAGATGTTACCAATATCAGAATACTTTGTTCTATGGTCTCCACAAACTGGAATGCCTTAGAAAGTTTAATTGTTTGGCATTAAAATTCTATCTCACAGGCTACCCTGGTGACAGCAGCTCTCCATGATGATGGAAATGCCATATCTGCACTGTCCAATAGGGAAGCCATTAGCTACACTGACTACAGCATTTGAAATGTGGTTAGTGCAAATGAATAACAATGTTTTATTTAATTTTAATTAAGGTCACTGGTGGCTAACTTATTGGATAGTGTATTTTAGAGAATCAAACAATGATGGTCCTTTCTAGGAAATTACAACTTTTGTTTGATGAAAGAGGGGACAACAGTAAGAAACTAACTTTTAACTTCTTGCTTGATCCTGTGCATGGGGGTGAGAGGTGCTGGGAAGGAGGCAGCATGAGGCAGAAGCAGTGTGAATTTACATAGACGTGGCCTTGAATTTGCCAGCAGCTATAAGTTACTCAACCTATCTAAGACTCAGAAAATGGCTTGTGAAATGGTGAGTATCCTACCTACTTCTGAAGATACTGAGAGGTACAGCAAAAGAACATGGGTAAGAATATCTGGTAGAGCTAGACAGACAGTGAGTACTCTTGAAATACTGGCCATCCCACTTCCAGGAACTTACAATTTACTTAGGGAGAGAAATTAAGTTAAATATCAGGAAAAGAATTTAGGGCAATTAATCAAAGAAATGTCACTCAGTAGTACACAGTAAAAGAAAGTGAATGAATTATAGTTGTGACCAGAGTTCTGAGGAAGAGGATTGTGGTGTGCTACCACACTGCATAACATGTTATGTGGATATGTGTTATGTGATATGTGAGAAGTGGGGATGGAGGCAAACATGGAAAGATGCACAGGATTTGGATAGACAGCAAGAGAGCAGGCAGATTCAATCAGGTGAGAGGCTTAAACAAATGCAGGAGAATAAAAAATAAGGCAGACTGGGACATCAAAGAAATCAGTTTGGTTAGACCAAAGAATTTAAGAAACGAGGCAAAGAGGGTAAGATTAGGAAGGTAGGTTCAGGGCACACTCTAAAGGACTTGGAATGTCCACAAGGAAAGGCAGTACATTCTTGCAGCTGACAGCTGAGGTGCTAAATACAGAAACAGCCCTGCATTTTAATCCTATTTTACTTGCTCTAGGATGATCTTGGAAAGATGCCTGGCTTTAGTGTCCTTATCTGTAAAATGGGAATAATAGTAACAGTACTCACCCCACGGAGTTGTTGTGAAAATTAAAAAGATGTATATGAAAAGGTCAGTGCCTGGCACCTAGTAAGTATCCAGTAAATGGCAGCTGTTATTATTGAGGAGTTTAGACTTTCTCTCATAGAAATGGTTAACATGTTTATGTCCCAACGTTTTTATATCTCATATTTTATGATATTTGGAGAATATCATAAAAACTATAGACTCTCTTGCCAGAAAGATGCCTGCCAACATATACATAAACTTTTTCCTATAATTTCAGATAATTTATAGACCTCATGCCAATTCCATCAACTCCCTCCTAGGGCACAGGGGCTCCACATTAAGAATCCCCACTCTGGAGTCAAAGGAAGAACTCACTGACTGTTTCTCTGAGGCAGCAGTGGAAATATGAAAGGTATTTGAGAAGATGATCGGGAGAGATGGGAGAGCCCAGTAAGAGGCTAAGTGTCCAGCAACAGCTAGGTCACAGCAGGGGCAAGTCCCACTCGGAACTTCTCTGAGGTGCTAAGCACAAATTTGGCTTAGTCCGGGAGTACACTCAGTTTTTTCCTCCTGGACAAGGATGACAACATAATAAGCTGTGCCCTTCTACTCCTTTTTCTTGGCTTCATCTAAGCCTAATATGCACTATAAGGCTTAACTAAAGCAGTAAGGCAAGCCTTCTCGAGTCTGAATGTGTACCCAGTCTTTTATTCACTTCAGTCTTAATGTTAAACTACTATTTCCTTGATTCTTTTACTTTTATGTCTATTTTAACATATGTGTACTTGTGGCATAGGCAGGGTACATAGAACAGGGATATTGAAAATGGACGCTATAAATGATAATAAAATGACAACAGCAACTAGCACATATGGTGTTCAAAATCCTTTGTAAGTATTAACCTCGTTAGACTATCCTTCTCATTAGACAGGTGAGGAAAACCAAGGACGCTGAAATGTTAAGTAACCTGCCTAAGGTCACAAAGCACTTCAGTGGCAGAGCTGAGATTTGAACTTAGGCAGTCAGGCTCCTGGGCCCATGCTAATAAACCACTGCCTGGAAAAGACTTTGGGACGACTAGAGAAGAAAGGAGTAAAAATGTGGCTGGCATGCGGGGCCAAGTTTCAAATTCTGTACTCCCCCAAATTTCAGATTAATACAAGGGTACAAACGATTAGCCCTTCTGTACTTCTGATATGGCAACACCTCAACAACTCTGAGGTGGTTGCTGAAACTCACACTGAGGAGTCAGCCATCTCTATCAGCAGCTGCAAGAATAGCCCCTACCCTAACAACCCCATCCCAGGCAATAATATCCCAGTGTGCCATCACTGGGACCTCACAGGTTAGCACTTGCAAATAACTGAAAGAGCACCTTACCACCTCTTTTCTCTGGAGATGGGAGTTAGGAAAAGAAGCTAAAAGATGCAATGAGGTGCAGGGAAGAAAAGTACTTTAAACCTCAGATGCCCCTGGAGAGAAACATAATCTATTACTTCATAGCAAATAAACATAATATCTATATTCTGAGGTTGAATTCAAACCTAAATAAAACTTTCTGGCTAAAACATGTATCAGAGAGTTCTTAGAAGCAAACGGCCTAAAGCCAAGAGGGGAGCCATAGTTCAGACACTTCTGCAGAAAGTGCCCCACCTGTCTCCTGGAAGACCAGCATTGTCTCATTATGCAGATCATAGTAGTGATCTGCTGTGGGAGCCAGAGAGGCAAAGGGGATGACAACAGTTAACATTATTTTACCTAAAACAATAAGGTCTTCCTAGTCAAATTGGGAAAGTGTAGGTTATATAGGTTTAATTTTTATAAGACTTCTTAATATGGCAATGAGTATCCATAAGTATCAAAACAGCCTTTGTAAAGTCATCTAGCTTACTCTTTAAAATCTACAGCACCTCTGAAAGGAAGCCCTTTAGCTTCTACTTCAAAACTCAGAGATGAAGCAGTCATTCTTGACATTTTGTAAAGCAAAGAGACTCAAAAATCTTAAATATAGGTTCTATAGCTTCCTCCAGGATTAAGCCACAAACTATACTCAGGTAAGAGTCACACATATATCTATAGGAAATGACTAAAGTTGGCAGGGAATTGCTACCCATCACTCAGTCTAACTTTCTCACTCAACCCCACTGGTCCACACACCCAGACCTGAACCTTCTGCCAGTCAGAAAATATCTCCACATCACTGCTGGAAACACTCATGTAGCAATAATTGAAGTTGGTCCTTACCTGGGGGCTGTGCCTCTGGACACTGAACTGGGGGTTGCCTGTGAAATGGTCACAATGTCTTCATCCCCTCCGTCCTCATAAAAGCTCGCTAGCGCAATCTGAAACAGAGAGGTAGTACTTTGGGTCCCTTAAACAGGTCTTCACCTAACACATATCTCCTTTGAGCATCAAGGAATAAAAATATGGCTCACACTTAAATAACTAGGGTCCACAGGAAATCAGACCAACAGGTAACAGCCTGACTATTAGTCTTCACTTAGACTAATGAAGGAAGGGTGGAGTGCAAGACACTCCTCATTCCCATCTTACAAAGAAACGTGATCTCATAAAAGCAGCACACATTTATTGATTACTTATTTATGTGCCAGGTTGTTTTGAGCATTGTATATGTGTTAATTCATTTAGTCCTCATTGAACTCTACCATTAGTACTGTTATCATCTCATTTTACAGTTGATACAGAAGCACTATGAAGTTAAACTGTCCAAGGCTACACGGTTGGAACTAGGTTTGATCCCAGACAGTCTGCTTAGGTTCTCACTCTTAAACTTTTCCATTATAGCTAGGATTCAGAGTTGTGAAGTCAGTCCAGGTTGCAACTCTTCCTTTCTTCTGCATCCTTTTCCTAATCTGTGAAATGGGAACACCCATCCCACCAGCCCTGCACACTGGATGAGATGATCCATTAAGATTTATGAACACTCATGTCTTAGGTCTATACATGCAAAAGGAATATGGGAGTCCTTTGGCCATCTGTCACTGTACATCTCTCTTACCAACTCAGCAGACAATTGCCGATCACTTACTTAGAAAGAGTACTGAGGTCATAAAGATGAAATAGACCCAGCTCATATCCTCAAGGTCATCAGCCTTATAAGAGGCAGTGAGCTGTCACGGGACATAACCAAATGGCAGGGAGGCAGTGTGCTGTCCCAGGACATGCTGGCATTCAGAGAGCCTACATTCAAGTCCTGGCCCTGCTAGGCAACTCACATCACATGCACAAGCCTCAGTTTCCCCATCTATACTATGAAAATGAGATAGATGACCTGTTGATCATAATACTGTGTTTTTATGTCTTTCAGGCAGAAAACTTTTCTGTTTATTTCTGCCCAGGGCTTCACACTGTGTCTGCACAAGTGTGATGCTTTACTAACTCTCCTATGTCTAAGAAGCAATTTACATTTGGCAGCCGACCCGGTCAAATCCCAATCCCAATACTTACTGGTTGTGTGACCTTGGGCACATTCCTTGCCCTCTGAGCTTTCAATTCCTCATCCATAGAATGGGACTAGACTCTACCTCACAGTGTTGCCAAGATGGTGGCAAGAGCTTGGACTCTGTTTGCTTAGAATCAGACAGAACTGAGTTCTTAATCCTATCTCTTCTGCTTGGAAGTTAATGAGGCCTTCAGCAAGTTACTCAGCCTTCCCAAATCTCAGCTGCAAAATGCTAAGGTTAATGACATAAGACGTAAAGGAGTTAGGCACTAACTTCCCTTCTTCCCTGTGTCAGCCCCTGCATGTAAAGCAGTTAGAACAGTGCCTGGCTCATGCTAGGTACTCAATAAATATTAGTTGTCATCATCATCATCATCGACTTAAGACGTAGGCTTGCCAAGAACATTTATGCAATTCTTTCTGCAGTTAATTATGGAGTGCTTATTATATGCCAGGTACTGTTCTAGGGCAGGCTGTGGGAACTGATCAAGGTACAAAAATCTCTGCCTTGTAAAGCTTAACTCTTCTTAATCAATCAGCAAATATTTAGTGAATACTTAGCACATGACATGAACTAGAAAACAATTTCCATGAGAATCCCATCGTACTGATAAATTAAGTAAGAGAGGTAAAGAGGCTCCAACCTTGTGCCACCAAACCAGAGGGAGTTTCTCCCAGTAATCAAGTAGGAGGGGGCGTGGGCCAACTCCGGGCCCTGCTCTTCTTTCCTCTGGTTGTCAGGCTTGGGAAATGGAAATGATCAACCACCAGGTCCCGAGCTCTACCTCACTCAAGAGCTGATCATTCCGGCCAGCCCGGCTTCCAGAAGCTCTGCGCGGCAGCCACGCCCCCAGATACCCAGCTCCACGCCGGCTGCGGCAGTGCCCAAAGTCTTACTAACGCCGGCAGCGGGCGAGACAGAGAGAAGGTGAGGCGCAGCAAAGGAGGCTAGGGCTATCCCGCACTCCCCAGCTCCCAAGCTGAACTGGCGACGCGTGACAAGCGGACCCAGGACCATGAGGCCTGGGTCGGGCCGCAGCCGGGCGGGGATGACTGTGCGCTTCGGCCACCTCGGGCTTAGTCTGCTAGGCACCCGCGCCCCGCAGCCCCCTGTCCACCCGATACAACCAGCGTTGCGGCGATACCTGCAGGTCCCAGCCGGCCGACTCGAGGAAGAAGCGGGCCCGGTCCTCCTCGGCGTCTGTCACAGCCACGAACTCCCTCAGCGCCTCCTGTCGCTCCGCCGCCATCTTCACTCTGTGCGCTTTCAAAACCACGCCGGCCGCCTCCGCACAGCCCCAGCCCCGCTCTGGCGTTCCGCTTGCCTGTCAGTCCGGTCCAGCCGCAGGAAGCCCGACCGCAGGCCCCGCCCCGCGCGGTGCCTTACGCAAAGCCCTCCGTGCGGGAAACCCCGCCGCTCCGCGCCCTCTGGAGGCCGCAGCGCAGACCGCAGCCTAACAGCGGGGGCGGCCCCCGAGCGGAAGATGAGAGGCGTGGTGAGTCTTACGCCTGCCTGTGGGATCAAGGATCCCTGAAGGAGTCATAGTCTCAATTATTCCCTGACTCATCCCCTCATTTCATTAATTTATTCATTCGATCATTCACTTACTTGTTCAAACATTTACTGAGAGCTTCAATGGCTTGATGCTCTTCCAAGGCTGTGGCTATGGCAGCTTACATTATATGTGGGCGGCAGGGGCTGGGGGCGAGACACGGTGAACCGGACACTCCTCTGCACGCAGCCCTTCTGTGATCTCGGTTTCACCCAGTATAGAAGATAACATCACGTCCTGCAAAGCCCATGTGAAATGGGCCTTCTCCACCAGCTTATCACTAGCTTCCTCTGCCCCAGGCACCTTGCCCCTCTTGCTGGAATGTGCCGGGTCTGCATTAGCCTCAGGCCATTGCTTTTGCTGTTCCCTTTGTCTGGAATACCTTCCATTCACTGGCGGCTCAGCATTCTTCAAGTCTCTGCTCCAGGGGCACCTTCTCAGACACAATCTTGTCTTTTAAGATTTGCTTTTTTTTTTTTGAGACAGAACCTCAAGCTTTCCCCCTGGGTAGAGTGCAATGGCTTCACAGCTCACAGCAACCTCCAACTCCTGGGCTCAAGCAAGTCTCCTGCCCCAGCCTCCCAAGTAGCTGGGACCACATATACCCGCCACAACACCCGGCTATTTTTTGGCTGCAGCCATCATTGTTGTTTGGCGGGTCCGGGCTGGATTCGAACCCACCACCTTAGGTGTATGTGGCTGGCGCCTTAGTCACTCGAGCCACAGGCGCCGAGCCGATGGGTCAGTTTTGAGAAGGGTCCTATTTGTGACACTAGAGAAGGGGTGGGAATAGGATGAAGGGGAAAGAGTCCCCCTCTGTCATGTTCTGCCACCTTGTACTTATCTCCCTACGTTTGGTTTAAGGAGGGAGGCAAGGAGAGCTCACTTGGGAGCAGCAATGTTATCCCCCAGATGACCAATGATGCCTTCATTCTTACAGCTTATTGGAGTTTCTCTGAAATTGCTCATTTGTCTATAACTGATCAAGTGGGAAGCATGGGAAACTCAAATCTTCTTTCTTCAGAGAAAAATTTAAATTCTGGGCTCAGGTTGGGCTATGGTTAGCTATGGTGACCAATTAAAAAATTAGATACCATTTTGGCCTCAATTTAATTCAACATGAAATAGTGCTTATATGACAAGAACCCTGCACTTATTGACATCATCTAGTTCTGACTTCTCTCAAGCTTGCTACACCATATCAGATTATCTTAAAAGTTATTAAATCCGTGTACTCCCTCAATTTGCCCATTAAACAACTTACTGTCCTATTGATGTTGGGGCAAATAAACAAGACACTTAAAATATTCACTTTAATCTTATATTTGTAATTTAAGTTACTTTTTTTCTGAACAGTTAAAAAACCAAAACACACTCTATTACCATGATCCTAGGTTGTGAACAGATTGGTACATTGACTACACATCACCATAACATAATCACAAAGGTCAAAGCAGTCAGTACTTAAGAATCTAGAGAACAAAGAACTGAACCAACTGAAAGCTCTCAGGGAAGCTCGCAATTGTAGCCAGGCCTGTTCCCACAGCTGAAGTCCATAGACCACCTCTCAGATCAGTCTGAGTTGGGTTTAAGTGATCACTGACTTGGAAAGATTTTTCTTTGGTACCCAAAGTTCTAACCTCCTAGTTGGTCTTTCTCTTCAGTGTCTAAGAAGGGGAAGGGCTAGGGGAGAAAATAACACTTTTAGAATGCCATTTACTGCACTGATCCTTTTTTTTTTTTTTTGAGACAGAACCTCAAGCTATCCCCCTGGGTAGAGCGCCATGGCATCACAGCTCATAGCACCTCCAACTCCTGGGCTCAAGCGAGTCTCCTGCCTCCGCCTCCCAAGTAGCTGGGACCACAGG
>CAUYQV010185361.1:0-10110 GCA_963574575.1 Galagoides demidoff
TCCCACAGAGGGATTGCTGGGTGTGCATGTGACCTTCCTGTAGGTACTGACCTTAAAAAGGCTATACTGATTTTCACTTGAAAGGAGTATTTCTAACTGGAAGGTATTTTATGTTTTCATAAACTAGAAAACTCCACTTCCTGTGTAAAATGTATTTTCATGTTTTTCAAAAGCAAATCCTGACTATTCTCCTGGTATCACCTTGGATGTGGGCCCCTCTGTTTCCATCTGGCAAATGAAGACCTAAGTAATCATTGATACACCCATCACTTTGGTAGTATATAGTAGTTTTAAACAAAATAGCTTGGAAAATAGTAAACAATTAAAATCATTATTCATTATTTTCTAAAATCTTTAGATTCAGTTTAAGAACTTAAATTATTACAGGACTGTACAAAAATGGAAACACCACACAAATGCTTTAATACGTCAGATGTAGGTGAATTATTAACCAAAATCATAGCGTAGTTGACTTACTTCACTCATCACAGTTGCATGAGTACCCAGAAGAGGAGAAGGAAATAGTAAGTAGCAGCTGTTTTCTCAGATGAGGGTCTTATTAGTCAAGACTTTTGGCTGCAAGTGACAGAACCTGACTCAACCAGGCCTAAGCCCAGGGGGAGGGATTTCTTTTTTTTTTTTTTTCCCTCCCCAATTATACTGATAATTTTTTTTTATTAAATCATAACTGTGTTCATTACTGCACTTATGGGGTACAATATGCTGATTTTATATACAATTTGGAATGCTTACATCAAAATTAGGAGGGTCTTTCTTGTCACAAAACTAGAACATCCAGAACAGAAGTGGCTACAGGCACCTGATCCAAACACTCAAGCGATGATGCCAGACTGTGCTCCCTCCC
The DNA here is from genome assembly GCA_963574575.1 of Galagoides demidoff. NCBI lineage: Eukaryota > Metazoa > Chordata > Mammalia > Primates > Galagidae > Galagoides > Galagoides demidoff. The sequence goes on from CAUYQV010185361.1 coordinate 866, forward strand.
TTCCACGCTGTCCTCCATCCTCTCTCCCTCCCCCCAAATTCCCTACTCTTTTCTCTCAGTGGCTCCTTCTGACTGCCTGTGGCAGACCGGATGGCCACCTGCAGCCTGGGAGTGGAACATCAGAGTTTAGTGCCCCAAAGGAAAGGGAGTAGCTTCTTTCCAGCAGAGACAAGAGTCATTCCCAGTAAAGCTGGTCTCGATCCTAAGAAACAGTTTATATCCAAAAGACCAAAAATTAATCGGCAGCAAAGATATATGTACCAGATTGTTTATTGCAGCTCAATTCATAATTGCCAGGTCTTGGAAGAAGCCCAAGTGCCCATCGACCTATGAATGGATCAATAAATTGTGGTATATGTACACCATGGAATACTACACAGCCCTAAAGAAGGATGGAGACTTTACCTCCTTCATGTTTACATGGATGGACCTGGAAAATATTCTTCTTAGAAAAGTATCTCAAGAACGGAAGAAAAAGTATCCAATGTACTCAGCCCTACTATGAAACTAATTTATAGATTTCATAGGAAAGCTATAACCCAGTTATAGCCCAGAAATATGGGAAAAGGGGAGAGGAAAGGGAGGGGAGGGTGATTGGTGGGATCATACCTATGGTTCATCTTATAAGGGTACATGTGAATCTTTCTAAATAAAGAATAGAATATAAATATCTTAACACAATAACTAAGAAAATGACATGAAAGCTCTGTTAACCAGTTTGATGAAAATATTTCAAATTGTATATAAAACAGCACACTGTACCCCATGACAGTATTAATGTACACAGCTATGATTTAATAAAAAAAAATCCCTTCAACAATCATATGCTAAATAAAAAGATGAAAAGATTAAGCAATAAAGATCACAACAACAACAAACCAGGATGTAGGCTTAATAATGTCAATAAAGGCATAGCTCATCTCTTTACAAAGCTCTAAAGAAAGTTAGGAAAGCACTATCTGGCTCAGGGGAATAAGAATAACATCATGGGCTTTGGCAAATCATGGTTCATCCGTTGGATCTGAACATATTCTTTCTACAAAAGAAATTGTTCAGAAAAAATAAAAATGACAGTTATCTATTACAATATCTGTGACTACTTCACATTATTATTTAAAAGCAACATAATAACAATTTATACAAGGTATCTACTCTTCACTGGGAGAATCACTCTTACATTACGCACCATTTAGTCCTAACTTTCATATTTATGTTATCTGTAGGTTTATGTTTATATATTTTCTCTAAATGAATTTAATCTTAAGTTGGAGAGAAATCTAATTTATAACCACTGAATAGGATTTAACTCCTATTTACATTTAAGGTCACAGATTCCTGAAGGACCTATCCATGGTACTGTCCAGTTACAACAGGACAGTGCACCTGCTCAGTTTCTGTACCACATCTTAGAGATAACCTCACAAAGTAAAGATACAAGAGCTAAATCCATCACAACTCAGCACCCAAAAAAAAAAATAAATAAACAAACAAAAAAAAAACCCCTATTTTGCATTTGTGTGTGTCTTTCTACTTGTTTTTAGAAAATTTTACATCTCATTTACCCACGAAACACTTCTATGAGGTCAAGTGGGAAATGTGGTCCTCATTTTATGGGTGAGATAAATGAAACAGAAGGCTTTGAGTGTCTTTTCCAAAAATATGCAATATATCAGTGTCAGTGGGCTATTACATTAATTATAGTTCAGGATGAAAGAATTTGGTAATGCTCCAAGCTGGCAATCATGTTTGGTCAGCCTGGAAGTTAGCTTTCAAGGAGTTGAGATGATAAGTATTCATCAGAATTGAGGGGCCATGTAATGTGTAGTATTATTTATCCATTAAAAAATAAGTGCACCTAAATATTAAAATAGGAAGATAAAGCTCATGAAAAATGTAGGGTTAAAAAAATATGAAATATACTGAGAGAGGCTCTGTCTCTAAATATATGTGATATGTACACACACACATATAGTCAGATTAATTCAACTCTGTGGATGCATATAATATGGACATATACATCAAAGACTAGAGATACAATTATCAAAATGTTAACATTAGTATTACCTGAGTAGGATTATGATGAATTCTAATTTTTGTTTTTCTACTTTATGTATTTTTCCAATGTTTCAATACTGAAAATATATTCATTTCTACAAATGAACTTTATAAAATAAAATTTGGCAGCGTTGGGGGCCAAAATTGAGCAAGTCTCATTTATAACAATTAAATGTTTGCTTCATCTCGTCTTTGATTGTATCTTCAAATTGGTACTCTCACCCTTAAGAAAACTCCCCAGAGGAGAAAAGTATGCTCCCTCCTTGTTTATAGTTTAGCGGAAAAATATTAGGTATAGGCTATATCTCAGGAGTCCTCAAACTTTTTAAACAGGGGGCCAGTTCACTGTCCCTTACACCGTTGGAGGGCCTGACTGAGGGCCCCAGGACAAATCGGCTGCTAAGCAGGACAGGCAGTGGCAGCAAAAACACCCAGCGGGTTGGATAAATGTCCTAGGCGGGCTGTATGTGGCCTGCGGGCCATAGTTTGAGCACAACTGCTCTATCTCCTCAGCCTTCGCTAGACTTGCCAAAAATTTTTAGTAAGCAAAATATGCCCATTGACCATTAAGGCAATACCCTGTGTTTCTACATCAGGATAGAGCATTAGAAATGATGGCTTGCAAACCATTTTCCAGAAAATAGTTGATTTCCTTTTGACTAGAAATTGCTACTATTGAAAATAAAATAAAATTTTTCCCTACAGAAAGAGACATGCCAACAGTTTCTGCTGGGTGGAGGAGGTGGGTAAATAAGCTCTATTCTTAGGAAACATAGAAGTTTTGTTCTTCAATGATATCATAGTTGTTAGTAAAAAAAAAAAATCATTAACATTTCTTCTGAATAGTCTTTTTTTAAATATATGTTTTAATCTTATCTAGTGTTTCATATAAAATAATTTTATAAAATATGCTTTTTATTTTAAGATCTTCAGGGAAAAAGGTGGTTTCTCTGGCACCATAGGCAATGATATAAAGTGATAGAGAATTTAAAACATGCAAACAGAGCAGGTGGCTCTTATTGAGATAGACGTGAACATTGACCTCCATTCCTATAAAAACTTTGGCTGAGCTAACTTTTTTGCACTGTACAAGGTCTTCACATGTGTGATTCTTATTCATATCACTCCAATTTGGAACAAGTGCCGGGCAGCTGTTCCGTTGATTTTACATGCAGGAAAACCCCACAGAGAAGCACCAAAAGGCTGTCTATCTTTTCCAGGACCAAGTAAAAGTCAATAACAAAGCCTAGAGATGTGAAAGAGGTTCAGCTCTTCATAGACAGATATACTTAGATTTCAGTTAATTTCTTCTAACAGTGCCTTCAAAAGAAACGCATACATAATATAAAATGTATTTAAATAAAAAATAAGATTATACATCTGGAAGCCACTAAAATAACATTAGTGATATTGGTTTCCTTGCAGAAATTAGCCAGTCCATGAACAAACACCTAAAATGAGAACCTTTCTAGGTGCCATACAAGTGCCTACTAGTATTGTGGTTAATGATGGCAGTAAATACATTTCCACACCAAGGAGAAGTATGCTTCTGGGTTTTTTTTTTTTTTTTTATTTCTCTTACATTTCATGCCCCTAATAGAATGACAGGATATGTAGGTTAAGGTTCATCTTGTAACATTTAGGATTAACATTTCATATTTCCGAAGATCTTAGGGAAAAGCAAAGTCTTATGGTAGGTGGTTATTTTCTTTAATAACAACTCTGGATGTTTTGATTCGTTTAGCTCTATATGAATTGTTAAGGCAAGTCAAGGAAAAATATGCTTAAATTGGATACACATTTTAAAATTGTGAGTTCTGAAATCACTATAGGAATCAATATTTTGTTGAAATTTTAACAGTAATTAGTATCAACATTTACCTAGATTCCTTAATTATGCAGTATCCCCAACATCTCCAGCCTTCTTTCCCAAGCACTGGCCCCACTACCCTAGCCCTTCCCCCTCGTTGACTCTGATAGATTTCAGAAAACAATTGATAAGTAACATGGCCATTTTACTTCAAAGAAAGCTTGCATTTTAAATGATCTATGTTTCATTTCAAAGAAAATATTTTACCTAGCATTTCAAATGTTTTCGCTTATGTTGAGGTATACAACATTGCAAAATCTTTCTCTCCTATCCTGAAAGGCATCTCCTATTTGGCAATGGATTCAACCTCCTCACCCCTCCCACAAGAACTGCCACCAAGTGAACAGGAGTGGAAATTTTCCTAAAAGCCTTTCTCCAACAACCTAGAAATGGTGCTTATTATGGCCACACATTTCTGTGATGCTTGACACTTGAATTTAATTCAGCAATGAAAATTAACCTTCCATAACGATGACAAAAAGAATTTTTAAAAGTATTTTTATTGACGTTGTTGTGAAACCTTTTATTTGTCAAAAATAAAGAAATGTAAGGAGTAAATTTTTGGTTCTTAGTCATGAGGAATGTATTGCTTATCTCCTAAGACTCAAACACTATAAGGTTTCCATATGAGATCTATCAGATAAAATACCAAAGTAAATGAGAGTAAGCTTTTTGTCCTTTCTCTTTTCCAGGCTACTTGAAGAAATCATGCCAGGTTAAAAAGAGCAAAGTAAAGAAGATAAAAGGTAAGTGACGAGGTGTTTAACATGACGAATGTGCAGCTGATCTCTGCTGCCTCACTAAAGTGTCACAGTCTTAGGAAGGCTTAATATTTTCTTCAATAAATGATGCACATAGAAAACACCAAATGCTATTATTACTCATAGTTAGTGATAATCATCAAATATCACTTATACAACATGTATGAAACATCTTAAAGATATACAAACATCTTAACAGTCACAGATCTCAATCACACCGTCAGCCTCTTGACCCTTGCACAAGGTTAGGAATTGCCAGCCAGTTTATTACCGGCTTAAAAGCTAGTCAGCGAAAATCAAACAAAAAAAATTGGGGAAGGTCAGATATAAAGAAAACACTAATTAGGAAATAAAATAAAGGAAATAAAATGAATTTTAAAACCTAGCCCATTAAACACTCTCAGGAGAAAAAGAAGCATGTCAAATCCTAGAAGCATTTCTTTTTCAAAATATGATTCTAAAGAAAATGCCTGTGACCAGCTATTTTATTTTGACTTGAGCCACACTTTTAGATCAATATGGCCAGCGATTCTCAATTACGCTGTATCTGAAATAACAAAGTTAAATATCGAACAAGGAGGATTTTTTGGTCTTCCTCCAGTAAAACAGTATCTCACTAACTCCATGATCTAAGCATCCATAGTAAACAAATATAACTTTGTGAAGGGAAGAAAACACTCCTTGAGCATCCTTCCTACTCCCCCATCCGCACATTATGTATTAGGAAAGAAAAAAATTCACACCTCTGAATTTGAATCATAAGCAGATTGCTATAAGAAATGTGTCATATCACTGGCTTCAGGAAGAACTTTAAATTCCTGGGGCAAAATATAGCACTTCTGTCAGTTTCAAATACCTCATATCTGCATGTTAATTTCAAAGGGCTCAAGGAGGCTTTGCCAACTCCATGTCACTAATCCTCACAGTTGGACAATTGCCCTGGCTGGATTTTTCATTTACAGTCCAGAGAGGTTAGCTGACTTGAAGAACTGCCCATCAGCTTTCCTGTTCTGTTCATTTACTGAGTTAGGGACACCGAGGAATAGGAGTCAGGTGCACAGGCTAGAGTCCCAGCAGTGTGTCAGGTAGCTGATACTTGCCATTACAGCTCTCCCAGACGCCTCCCACTGCACTCCAATGCTACGGTTTACAAGGGCCTCCCCATCAGAAAAGACAATCCTGTTTTGGAGAGCCTCAAAAACTCTCAATGTTTGTCTTTGAGAGAAATAGAGCCTTGTGTAATAAATGTAATGTATAAGCAAAGAAGATCAAGAGCAAAAAACTTCATGTGAAAAGAAAGAGTAATTTCGGTTCTCTCTCCTACTCTCTCTTCTCAGGGCTCAGATACTCTCTAATCCTTAAACCTTACTTCCTTCAGTCCCTTCGTTTTAACCATTCTCTCAATCACTCTGCATCATTATTTTTAAAAAGTTGGACACCAAATTTTGCAGCTTTGTAAATTCAGGTTTGTCATTAGAAAAACTTTTTAAAATTAACACAGACTTTTGCTTTGAAAGTTGTCAATCACCCAAAAATGACTTGGTATGTGTGGCATGCCAGGCAGAGTTTATCTATTACCATTCTTAAAACTAGTAATATTCGAGAAACATTGCAAAATTATTTTTTCAATTGATTTTCACTTCAAATGCTTTCTTTTCCACAGAGCTGGCTAGCAGAGGGGCTAGAGTAGAATGAAGACAACTTTCCAAAACCATGGTCTTCAGCAAGTATAAAATGGATGCTTCCCTAAGGTCATGAAAACATACCAGCTCATTTTACAGAAAACAGTACATTATCCCAGGGAAGATAGGGACTAGGACACTAGGTAGTAGAAGAATGGATATAGAGAATGAATAAATACATACAAATATATAAATATATATTCCTATTCAGGAACATTTCCTTGAGTCAAACAACGAATCTCAGACTAAAATAATTTGCTGAATGCAATAACTTTTAAGGGGCAGTGTTGCTGTTTAAACCTAGGAGATCCAAGTCCCAATTTCCAGCTCCTTTTGATAAGCCACAGTGCCTCATTCACAAAGCCAATCGTCCTCCAAATGACATTGCCATTCATTCATTCACCAACAAATAATCACCAAGGACAATCCTGGGTACTAAGTAAAAATTTGAGAAAAGGAATATAAATAACAAAACTGTGGACAGAGCCGAAGATTTTATACTTGAAGAATGTATAATACTATTATACAAAAAATATAATTGATATCCATACCACGTTTCTATTAACTAGATCAAGCTGTCAGGCATTCACACATTGGATTGAATTAAGTCATTGAGGAAGCAAGTAGACATTGAATACCCCAAATGCCTTTTGATTAGAGTTGGGTCATATTTTTGACAGACTTTGGTACATCTTTTTGACAGACTCTTTGTCTCAATTTCTCCTTGTCTTCTCTCTCTCTCCCTTTTCTAGCTCTCTCTCTGTCTCTCAGTAGTAAGTCCCTGCTATAGATGGTGCCTCAACTGGTGCAGACAGTAAGTCAGCAAAGTGAGAATCACTGGTTAGTGTATCTACACCAATTATTTTGAGCAGGTAGGAAAAAGAAAAACAAAGGGAGAGAAAGGGACAAATGAACAAATGACCTAGAGAAGAGAAGTGACACAACGTGAATGAGGATAATGCCTAAGGCAAGATTTCAGAGCCACTAAAAACATATAAATTATATAAAAATTGGAGCGCACCTTCTGGAAAATCCTTGTGGAAACCACAATTGTAAATCATTTTGAAATGTAGGCTTTACATAGCGATGATACTTTCAACACCATAATCTATTACAGTCTACCCCAATGGTTTTCTGCCATTGCATGAAATTCTATATGGGTATAGAACTGCCATTATGTTTATCATCCCATTTAAACAGTATCATTTCTATTTACAACGGATTGGACCTAAGAATAGATTTTCGTCTTTAAATATAATTTAAAAATTCAATTTTCTACCAAATCTATAGTTGTGATGCCAAATGTAAAAGAATTAATTACTTATAAAAAGAAATTGGCAGACGCAAAATATGATATGGAAATACTTTTTTGAAAAGCTAGTTATAAAATATCCAGTAAAATCAGTAGCTTCAGAACTCTAGAACTGGATGCAATTGTCAATAATAGGCTCCCGAGTAAACCAATCATTCAGTGAAATACTCCCTGTGGAGCATCCAGGAGACAAAATATGGTGTCTATCACTATTACATGAGAAAATGTGTCAGTGACCTTGGAATACATTCTGAGCTATGGGATAGCTAAGTACAACACTCTTTTCTGAGAATAATGAGAAATTCTTTAACTGTCCAAAACTAGGAAACTTTCCTCGGTAAGGCTAATCACAACCCACACCTTAAAGAATGTGAAAGGACAGAAGAATGGTGTCCTGGGGAAGGGATGACATTGGTGTGAACATTAATTAAATGGCAAATATACAGAAGCAGGAAGGGATGCTTTTGATACTGTGAGACACAGAAGAAAAACGCCTGGCCCAATCTGCATAGAATAAGCTACGCAGATTGAAATAAATTTATATTGGTTTTCTGAAAATGAACCATACATTCAAACTATGTCACATCTAAGCTCATCTACTAGCTCCCCTAGGCACCATAATTGGGATACACATGCAAACAAACATATTGTTAGTCTGTCTATGGGCCACATTTCCATAGGCCTACTAAGAATGTGTGTGTGCTCGTGTTGTGCATGTGTGTTCGGATACACAATATTATTGTGATTGGGAAGAAAGTAGATAAATAACAGAGCAATCTACCTTTATAAACATGGGGTAGATGGCCATTTTTTCCAGTTTTAGTCCCAAGTATATATATTCATATCTCTAATTATGTATTGTGAATCTTGTTTGGCCAAAAGAACATTTAACTGATAACCTCTTTGCCCCAATTATAGGCTGAATATTATCTGCAGTAAAGAATTATCCTTCATAATTGATCATGTATAAAAAAGCTGTGTCACCAGAATCTAGGCTGATTCTGCAAATTTCGCAAAATGTCAGTTATTGCTTAAAACTCTATGTATGGTGATTTGATGGATTTATATTACAATTGCATAATAGTGAAGTACAGAAGTAGAATCTTCTACTTTAGACAGTCACTCGCCTAATGATGTGTTAAAACCAACACAGAGATAATAATATGTGTATAGAATGATTAATTGAACGACACCTCATAAAAGGCAGCATCTGGATTAAAATTAAAATTTAAATGCAAGAATCTATTGTCTAGCACTCTGGTATTTTACACATTCTAAGACATGTTTATATACCTTGCTTTAATTCGGTTAGGTTCATTTTTTTACCAATCCCAGCTTAATAAGCAGAGGCTCAAAATGAGGAAATAACATCCTCTATCCACCTCATAAAGTTGAAAAGTGGCAGAAGTAGGACACAAACCAGAAAAGATATCCTGATGTTTCTCTCCCTGCTAGTCGCAAGATTTTCAGTATTTCACGACAGCAAATGGACTTTGAAATCCTAAGATGACAAAGGTGGAAAGCTAAACTTTGCTTTGCTCTCTTATAAACATGATTCTGCTTCA
>CAUYQV010185363.1:0-40885 GCA_963574575.1 Galagoides demidoff
AGCGAGGTGAGGACTTTGCAAAACAGACTCAGTACCAACACCTATACCCACATCCTTCTTCTCTGCACATCTACCAAACCTCAACAGCTCGCCCTCCCCCCCTTACTCCCCCTTGTGCTTGTGGTTTTTAAAGTTAAAAGCAGCCTGTAACAGCAGCTGGGGTCCTTCTTCCTGAGTGGCTGAGGGACCCTGACGCGTCAGCAATAAACTGGCCTCTTGCTTTTGCATCGACCCGAGTCTGGTAACTGTTCCTTGGGGGCGACTATCGTGGCTGGACCCTGTTTTGGGGTCCAACAATGTCAATGACAATGATAATGATGTCTTGCCCTGAGCCCCTTGCTTCATGTCCGAGTTTCCCACACAGAGCTATCCCTGGCAGGTGGCAAGATAATTCAGGAGATTATCTAAAGTGCAAAATACATTTTGTATTTTAATGGCTTTGTATTTATTGGAAGGCATTACAGAAAAGAATATAAATGGCATAACCAACCAGTGATTTCACAGATGCTGCTACTTAGGACAAGGCCAAGTAAAATGAGTCACCTTAAAATTGATTCACAGAAAAACATTAAGCAAATAATAGCAAGGTGATGGAAAGATATGGCCAAAGATTACACAGCAGACTGCAAATGTCTAACTGTGGGGAAACAGGACATTACACGAAGGCTAGCTATTCTTGGATGCTTGTTATTCCACTAACTGCCAAATCACATTCATGGCCAAGCTCAACACAAAGCCAAACAACACACACAGTTTGGTGTCATTGAAGGATTCAGATCCATGTGAAGTGGTCCATCTCTTGTATGTAATCTCCCACCCTGGATGTGTCTCAGTCATCTCTGGATAGCTCTGACCAGTTTTGAAAGTGTCTACTTCAACAAGAATCATTTCTGATTTGTCTCCATGCCACTTACATAAAGGAATAATCCAGGTGTGGTATGACTAACACAGCACATAGTAGAACTACCACTTTCTTTATGCCAAATGTCACTATTAATATAATGTAAGATTTCCTTAGCTTCTTGGGCAATGAAACACCATTGATGACTAGCAGGAGAATACCGCCTACTAAAATCTATGCTTTTTTTCATACGTGATGCTGCTAAAACTCGGCTATTCTCCTGGAATGCTAGAATGAAAACCAACGTTAATGTCTCAGAGGATGTGTTTGGGCTGGGCTCAAAATTGTTTAAATCCTTCTCAGAAGCTGCCACCCCCAACCACAGCGTGGGCACCATCTATCCTCAGAACTTCAGCTGCTTCACCCACCGTCTGTTCTACCCTTGGGTCATTTAGCTCCTGCAAATCTGTCCTTTCTGACTCTCAATGTCTGTTCTCCAAGTCTGGTTTATATTTTCAGACATACTCGTTTATTGATGGTTGATTGATTGATACATTTATTGATCTTAGACAAGTCTCACTCTGTAACCCTGGGTAGGGTCTATGGCGTCACAGCTCACAGCAACCTCAAACTCTTAGACTTGAATGATCCTCTTGACTCAACCTCCTGGGTAGCTGGGACTACAGGTGCCCACCACAATGCCTGGCTAGTTTTTTCTATTTTTAGTAGAGCTGGGGGTCTTGCTCTTTCCCTGGCTGGTGTCAAGCTCCTGAGCTCAATGAATCCACCTGCCTCGCCTCCCAGAGAGCTAGGATTACAGGCATGAGCCACTGAGCCCAGCTCAATTTTTAAACATACTCTTTAAGGGTAGGCAAACTGAAAGATAAATTAAGAGGTAAACTAAAAGATAGAAAAATAAGATACGATAAATCTTTCATTATATACCTTTGAATACCATTTCCTACATGACTACATACAGAAATGTACATATAATATTTTTCCTTCAAAAATGGGGAAAAGGCCTTAATTTTTTTTCACTTAATACTCTTCACAATTAATATCCCATAGAACATAACATTTAATGACTCCTGGACATTTATATTTGGTATTATAACCGATGTATGAAAAACTTTCTTGTGGCAAAATGTTTGCATATGACTTATTTCTTGCTGGTTCAAAGAGGGGCAGTTTGAGAGACTTTTCACCACAGGTTGCCGGAGGTTCATATATTTCATTTACGGATGCCAATAGATTGTTGGCGGTGTGCTTGTCATCACAGTTTTCCAGTAAGGGTGCCCCAGATTTGAAGTTCTACCTCAGCGTGAATGTGGCTGGCATTCCCCACATCAATGATAACTCTGAGTGTCAACAACCAAAGACAGTCTGCTATATCTGGTACCCAGATCTAAACTTAGATGGGCTACTTCACATTTTCATAGCGTATTGTAGTTTTCTCTTTAAAAACAATTCCAGGGTGTTCTTTTCTGGTTAAGTGGAAAAAAAAGAAGACGCTTGGAAAAGAGGCTCGCTTGTTATGTAGGCTGGAGACTCAGCATTTTTTTTTTTTTAAGCCACCCTCGTGCTGATTAAGATAGCTGCCATATGATAGCTGCTGGTCTGCACTACCAACAACCAAAAAGTGGGCCAGCCGACCAGGTTCAACTTGAGGCCTACACTTAGAACTGAATTCCAAATACGAAGTGTCAGAAGCCAGCTCTCTGCTGCGTATTTCCCCTGGACTGCTCTTGGAAGATCATTATTTTTCATTGGAATCGACAAGAAAATTGCAATCGATAAAAGCTTCCTCATGAAGGGCACATCTTCCATGGTAAGATGATTTCAGTGGCTATGGGATTTTTCTATTCTGATTACAAAGGCCCGGAAAAGGAGGTTGAAACACATCCTCTGAGATGAGAAATCGGTGATTAGGGAAAGGAAAACAATCTTGGGAGAGGAGAATATGCAGGATATGGGAACAGACTCAGATGGGTCCAGTTATTAGAAAAGCTTCCAATGTGGTGGGTCTCAAAGTGGGGTCCCTAAGCCAGCATCAGCATCACCCGGGGACTGTTTAGAAACGTCTTTTTCAGGGGCCACCCCAGACCTACTGAATCAGAAACTCTGGGCGGTACCCAGAGTTTTGTGTTTTCCCAAGCCCTTCAGGTAATGCTGATGCAAGTAGAAATTGGGGAACCCCACCTCTAAGGATTGCCTTGGTTCCTAATTCACAAAACCAGCCATTTGGAGAAGACATGGGCTCATGGTGGCAGTATTCCACACTCATCAGATGCCCCCCACTCCCCACCCCCAACACACAATATCCTACCTTGCTTTGCAGATAGGACTCCTGTCAAAGCACTGCTGCTGGATTTCCCCTGGCCCTTGGAGTTTTTCCGCCTCTCCAGAGCATTCTACAGAGGAATTGGGAGAGAGTAAAAATCTCTATCAGAAAAGCCGGTAATAGAAAAATACCTAATAGGTGCCTCCTCCCACTGGGACACAAGGACTTAGAGACCACAAGCGCTGGCTTAAAACTTGGTATTCCAAGTCTCTGGCAAAGAGTGATAATTCTTACAGCCCTGGCAATGAGTTTGTTTTGTTTGTTTGTTTGTTTTGGGTTTTTTGCACAGCAGAATGACAGCAATTACAGTCCCCTGGAAGAGTCCTTATTGGAATCTATTTGGGAGGTCAGACTTGTACTAAAATGCACTCAATGCACGTCTGTCAAATTAGATCGAATCTGAAACAACAACACAGCCGAATGTGTGAAGTCACGAGTTACAGAAATCCTTCTGAATAGATAGGAGCTCGCGACGAGGTTTATTTTCACGTACCAAGGGTGGTATCTGGAGAATTTTAGGGCTGGATTGGAAAGAGGGCCGTGATCGATTAGTGATAACTGCCGTGGACACAGATTAAAGAAGTCCATATGTGCCACCTACGTGCCACTCCTAGAACAGACTCTTACATGAAAATTAATATGTAGTATATAGCGAAGGCTTGGCACATGGAGCTGAAGAAATGCTGTTAATGAATGTATCCACACATTTAAAAAAATATGTATTAATTATACGATTTTAAAAGCTATATTCTTCTTTGGCTGGGTATAGATAGAGGGCGTGGAGGAAAGCGTGGCCAAGCATGGCGGCTGCTGAGAACAACTGCTCATATCAAACGTCAGGAAAAGAAGGTTCTCCCGAGCGTCGGGATGGCTGTAAAACTTCACCCTCAGGAAGAGAAATCAATCTATTTTCAAAGTAGAGAAACCCAAGAGATTTTTCTAATTATAACACTTACAACTAACATCTGCAGAAATAGATATTATCAAACTAATGGCGCTGGAATTAGACGAAATAACAGTGGGGAGAATTTAAACATTCTGTTCTTTCCGGGTGACGTGAACATTATCGTTTGAGGTTGTGATTTCCCAATCTCCGTTTCTTCATCACTCAGAAGCCATTTGCTTATGGATGATTATGAGACAAACAGCATCAGATGAGTGAACATTTTATAGAGAAAAACAAATAAGGAACAGAAGACGGAGGCTGTGGAGCAGACCAGCCCAGAGTGCGGGGTCTCAGCACGCCTCGTTCAGACAACAGCCCCAGAAAAGAGGGCTTGCAAAAGCAGCTTTGGTTTTGTTTGTTGTCTGGGGTTTCATTTTTCCTGGTTACCCCAGTTAAAGCTGTTATTGGACTCTATTCGGGAGGGCAGACTAGTACTAAAATATCTTTGGCACATAAAAGGGAATTTAAAATAGAATGACATTTAGATGCACAATAGTGAATCATCATCATTGTTGTCATGATTTTTCTACCTTGTACTTGGCAATGTTCGATTTCAAGAGGTTGACCTCTTCGTGGAGTTGCTTTAATCTCTCTTGAAGGTACCTGGAAAAGAATATCTATAACCAGGAAGGGTTTGGGGGGCAAAATAAAAAAAAAATACACTAAAGTATCAGAGGGGAAAAACCCAAAAACCACTTGCCCGAAGAGTCATCTTGTACACACAATGCCTCGCCTGGCTCACCACAGAGAGGAGGAGGAGAAACACGGGAATGTCTGTGACCTTTTTTTAAATGGATGCGGTCAAGGTCAAGCATGCCCGAATCAGACACCCCACTTTCAAACAGCCCTCTCAGAGATCCCCTCAGGGATATGAACACGGTTTTCGCATAATTCTCATTAAGATGATTCCACTGGGAAGCAGAGCAGGAAGAGGCGACACCAGACGCGACATCAGGTTAGACGTACGCAGGCTGAAAGGTGCCTCGGGGAAAAGAAACAGCTGAGGGAATTTCTCAATTTATTTTCTTATTCTTCTCCTTCTCCTTGGTAGCAATAACAAGCAGCTCTCACCAGTTTCTCAGCCAGCCAAGGAGTGTGTGAGCAAAGAGAGAGGGGGGTACATACACGGGCACGCAGGTGCGTGGGGCTTCTTTTTTTACTTTTACAACTAAGACATGACATTGATATCATCGTTTGGGAGTTGTGACTTTCCCTGCATATGTAAGGTAGTTTTTTCCAGTGTAACTGGGGCTGTCACAGTTCCCAGCCTGTAGGCCTGCAGCGTGGCAGGCCGGCACTCCGCCCAAGCACACCCTGGCCTCGCCCCTCACCTGTTCTCCATACACAGGGCGTCCACATCAATGATGCGGTTCTCGTGCCCTCCCAGGATGTGGTTTAGCTCCTGGTTCAGCCTCTCCACCTTGTCCTGGTAAGAAGACCGTTCCTCTTTAACATCCTGAAGCTCATCCACAGAAGCCTGCAGGTCATGCTCCAAAGACTCAATCTGAAACCAAAGGAAGCACCTTACTCATGATGTTCCTCAGACGTCCCTTTATGGCCAGAGATGGAGCTGTCTGCTTGCCTGGCTGACTTTTAGGGAGCTTATTAATATGGCCCACGTGCCATAAAACCATAAGTGCCACACATTGAAATACGATAAAAGCTAAAAGCAGAGAGATGCT
Organism: Galagoides demidoff; assembly: GCA_963574575.1. Classification (NCBI taxonomy): domain Eukaryota; kingdom Metazoa; phylum Chordata; class Mammalia; order Primates; family Galagidae; genus Galagoides; species Galagoides demidoff. The sequence goes on from CAUYQV010185363.1 coordinate 5,811, forward strand.
TCCTGCCCATCACTTACTGTATCAAAGACAGGGGAGGTACAGCAGCTCAGAAAACCAGAACTGGACCCTCACCTGCTGTGGGATGCCTGGCAAGGCAGGGAGAAGGCGAATCTAGACCTCGGGGATGGCTGCCAGTGTCTTAGAAACCCAGGCTTTTCCAAATCTACTTTAGGCTCAGGCATCTTGCTCTGCTCTTCACAACCAATTAGCAAAGAGAAAGAAAATGAGGTCTAGCTCTCTGAGCTGTTCCCCCAACTAGGGCTCCTTGAGCTTTTGCCTAAGAGGCATCACTTAGCATTTGAGCAGAAATTTGCAAATTAAGGCCAGTTTGTCACATTTTGTTCCTTCCCTGTCTATCTTGGGTAGGGAGAAAGTTTCATGTTTTGTTCAGAACAAGAACACCCGATGTAAGGGAGCTGAAACCCAAGAGTCTGCCTGGGAGCCGAGCATAGTACCAAGGAAGTGAAACCGTCCAACCGCAGCCCTCCTAACCCCCTGGCTTCCTTCCCAGGCATCCCATACTCAAGAATCCAGGCGCACGGTCTACTGCTTGCTTATTCATCCCCATTCCGAACAGATGTTAGCGCTAACCTGCTCCTTCGCTCTCTCCAGCTGTTGAACCAAGTCTTCCCGCTCATGGGCTGCAAAGTGGCGCACCCCAATTTCTTCATCTCCAAGCCTTTGTTTGGCAATTGTCATCCTCAAGAGCTGTATTTTTTCATTAGTAGAAAAAGAAAAGAGGGATAGAGAGGGAAAGGAAGAGGGGAAAGGGGGAGGGAGAGAGAGAAAGAGAATGAATAAATAGATCCAAATAAAACTCCCAAAACACTAGGCAGAAACTGTTGGAAGATAAGTGAGATTCTTTCCTGAAACACTGGGGAAAAGCACTAAACAAACAGAGAAATGACTTGCCAATATCATCAATTCTTGAGATTTATCTATTATATTTTGTGCATACATGAAAACACAGCATAAGGAGGCCTGGGCACCTGGAGGTAGATGCCTGGTAGAACATAGCTGGAAGGAGGAAACCAACTATGGGTCCCATTAGCATTTAGCAAAGATTCTAAAGTGGTAACCCAATGCTGGGAAGGAAGAGCTGGACACACTCGCACACGCTGAACAACAAGGAAGGTCATCAACAGCCTTAAAAATGTCCCTGCCCTTGGCAACTTGGTGGTGCGATGGTAATGCCTCTCACTCCAGATCAGAAGGCTGTGTGTCAAAAATGTCCCTGACCAATGAGCCAATAACTCTATTTCTAAATGATCTGAGCTAGAATAATCCCAGACATAGGTAAACTTCAGGGCAAAAAAAGTAGAGAATAAAAAACTAGAATAAAAGAAAAACTAGAAACAATGTCTAACAATGGTGGATTGGTAGGCAGACCAAGGGCAAACAAGCCGTGGACTAACTTGGAGTTGTCTGAAAAGAAGCTCATGGGAACTACGTGATACCATGAAATATGCATATGGTGCCATAGGAGTAGGGAAAGAAAGCAGAACACTAATTTCCTATGCGGTATGATTAAATGATACTAAGAACTCATGCACATGTGCGCATACAAAAAATAGCCAAATACACCAAAATATCAAGATGTGTAATGTGAAGTGATGATGAGAATGCATGTTATCTGCGCTTTTGTTGTTGCTGTTTCCGAGCTTTTAAAAATATTTTATTTATTTAGAGACAGAGTCTCACTTTGTCATCCTCGATAGAGTGCTGTGGTATCATATAGCTCACAGCATCCTCCAACACTTGAGTTTAAATGATTTTCTTGCCTCAGCTTTCTGAGTAGCTGAGACTACAGGCATTCACCACAATGCCCAGCTATTTTTAGAGATGAGGTCTCACTCTTGCTTAGGCTGGTCTCAAACTCAAGCAATTGATCAAGCAATCCACTCGCCCCAGCCTCCCAGAGTGCTAGGATTACAGGCATCAGCCACCGTACCTGGTCTGCTTTCCAGCTTTTAGAATAGGTATGCATGAAAATCATAATATAATTTTATTTATGTTTAAATACCTAGGAATAAAATTCTCATCTCCTAAAATGTAATTTGCCAGAGGATCTCTGTAGAACTCATGGCTTCCGCCAGAGTCCAGGGCCAAGCCCCACCTGCAGGTCCAAACCTTCCAGGCTGGGCTGCAGTGGGAACTCCATGAGAGGCCCAGGAAGACCTAGTGGTCCCAGAGCATCCCCAACCTGCCCATCACAGCACCAAACAGGTTGCTATTGAAGGGGAGCTTTCTAAAGTCACAGAACCGCTTCCTGAAGCTGCTTCTATAGACAATTTAAGCCTGAGTCCACCTCCCTGTGCAGTGGATATGGGTAGGTTTCATACATGGATGAGGTCTTAGGGATAGTTTTTCAATGTCACACTCATCCGGCCCAGCCAGGAGTGACTGTGGGGGGCATGCTCTTCCGTGTTCCTGTATGAATCTTAAGGGATTAGTTGCCAGTGGAGAAAATGGTTTAATTTTCAGAGACTCTGAAGGATTTATAGGCAGGTGAGAGATAGGAAGTTAATTTAAGCCAGGGAAGAATATTAACTAAATTGAAATAATAAATAACAGCAAGGAACTTGGAAAGAAATGATGACTAAAGAGAAGTAAAGAGCATTTTCAAATGACACTTACTCTGGGTCCTTCTTTGAAAACTACTCAATAGAACTGAGCAAATATCTGCTGTGCGCCTACCAAGAGCGAAAGTGCCCCAGGATTGGGTGGACAACGCCCTAGGCAGGCGGAACAGAATGTGCAAAGTCTGACTGTGCAGAGGATGTAGAACACATCGGTATGCAGATGGCTGCACTTAATGGAATCTGATTACAGTTAATCCTCATTATTCACAGATGCCATATTTGGGGATCACCCTCCCTGATAAATTTTATTTTTATTTTTTTACCCCCAGATAAATAAATAGTTGCCATGGTTTTGTGGTTATCAAATGCGTGCAGAGTGGTGGAAAATTTGAGTCGTCCAAGACACACATTCCCATTGGGGTCGAACGAGGCTACCGTCTGGTTTCCTATTTTAGCTCTCAGGTTATAAACAAGTGTAGTGTAGTTAGTGCCAAGTTTTTCACATTTGGAGGCTTTTTGGTGGTGATTTTGAGGTTTACAACGGCCCTCACACATAGTACTGAAAGGCTGGCTGGAGTTCTGAGTGCAAGAAGCGCGTAATGCTTAGGAAGATACTATGTGTGTTAGAGAAGCTTCTTCAGGCAGGAGGGGTTCTGCTGAACTCACAGGTTCAATGTTCATGAACTCACCATATGTTTTAACATTAAGGAAGGTGACTTTAAGCAGAAGGACCCATAACACAAGGTTATGACTGATGACTTGATAAAAACGTGCTCAGAGGCTCGCAGGAACCTAACCTGGTATTTCTCTTAGGAGCAACGGTTTGGTGTTCGCGATGACTTCACGGAACTCATTCATAGCAGACCTGGCTAATTCCGCTGAAAGCAGATATGCAAAAACGCCTTTAACCTCACACAGTTCCTAGCTCAGAACATCAGAACCTCAGAAGTGGATCAACAGAAAGACAGAGGGCAGGCCAAGTGGGAAACACATCTCAGCAGTAAGGGTCGGTGAAAAAGAAAGCTCCCGCCTTTTAGCAGGAGGCAACGGGAGACCCGGCTGAAAAGAGGGTGTTTTTCTTGAGATGTGAAAAGGCAGACTGACAGCTTGAACTTTAAGTAATAAAACACCACTGTGGTTTTCCCTTCACAATACGCTTCACTGAACGCTTCATTTAGAATCACACAATTATGTTTGCTTAATGCCAATTAATTATTAAACATGTTTATTGAGGTCTGACAGCCATATAAGAGAGTCATCTTTTATATACTGGATGCCTGTTAAGCTTCAATAAATATGTTAACAATCATTTGGTGTTTAATGTGCATGCTATATCGGCTGTTAAATTTCAGGGCTGGACCGGTTGAAACACTTATTTTTAGAAGTGAGGCCCAAGTTGGTAATAGCTGGATTATTAGTTGGGTCTGAAACTCAAGCACAGTCAGCTGCAGGGGCCTAACGAGGAGGGAGGGGCAGGGAGAGAGGTCTCTTGCCTTCTCACTCTATGATTCAAGCACTCTGGAGTGGGCCTGTCTAGGGCTCGCACTCTGATTTCACAATCTGTAAGCTGTGCAACCTCAGGGATTTGTCTAAACTTCTCTGAGCCTCGGTATCCTCCTCTGTAAAAACACAACAGGAAAAGTACAAACTCCTTGGAAGGCCGCTGTGAGCATGAGGGCAGAGAGAGTGGGCTGCATTAAAGGAGCACTTAGGGGAGTTCACACATCTATGTGTTTGGCAAAAAGAAGAGGAAAGAGAGGATAAGAGAGAAACCATCCAAAAAACGGGGGGTTCTATCCATTCCTCTGCTCAATGTACCAGCCTGAGAGTGAGACGGGGCAGAAACTGATAATACATTTGTGCAAAGTCATACTGGTCCTAATGCTATTAATACATAATCCAACCAAATGCCCTAAAATTGTTGGACAATCTAAGGGGCCATCAAGAGGAATTCGGCTAAATACAAGTTTCTGCCTCTTAGGTGCTGACTTCAGAACCTAACCCTGAGGAAGAGAAGATGGGCCTTCTCTACCCCGCTTAGGACAGGCCCTGGAGCACAGACACTCCTTAATAAACGGTAGCTGCTCTTAGAATTATTGTAATTGTCATCACCCTCATCCTCCTGGTATGTTTCTCCACACAAGAGCCCCCTAGGGAGGTCTGATCTTTCTTCTAAGCTGGAGAAGGCAGAGCTCCTGAGCCAACCTTATCTGCACAGGACAGGCAAATGGTGCTGATTTTCCACCTTGGAAAAAGGCGAGGAAGCAACTGCTGGGGCACTTAATTCCCTCAGACAGGGCCGTCAATATTCCACAGCCAGCCTCCCGGTGCCAACCCACAAAGTGGATCAGTGCCCCGCGCAGCACGCGCCCCGCCACCAAGAGATGCGCTCACTTGCTGATTAGATAGAAATAAATGTTTATGAATGAATTACGGGTGTGAGTCGTCAGCGTGTGGATGAGCCGCAGCTGCAGCTGGGATGTGGCTGAGGGACAAGGCCGTAAAACAATGTGGTCAAATGGCTTTTGGGTACCCTTCCCCCAACTCTGCCAGCGACCTGCTGGACGCGTCCTCCCCTGGGCCCAGGCAGGCCTCCCAAGTTGCAACGACTGGCTCCATCCTCACTCTCCTCTCAGACGTCATCTCAGAACCCCACACGTTTTCTACCTCATCTTGTTTCCGTTTGCCCTAATCCATTCTGCCGCACAGACAGTGAGAGGCAGCAGGTGTGGAACCGGCTATTCTCCGGGTGTTATCTGTGTTCAGATCCAGCTTCTGCTAATCCTAGCATGTGCCCTCGGCAAACTATCTAAGCTTGTGAGCCACATGTGACTTATTTTTTTAAAATGAGGATAAAGGCTATCATAGATAAGACAGCCACGTATGGGTGTCTAGGCTGCATCCTGCACAACCCCAGCTCTGGGGGGCTCCCTTCCCAGCATGTGAAGATACAATGATCACTGTTCACGCCACTCTCCCAGTTACAGCTGGTGCGGTCACAATTCTTATACAGTGGCTTTCTATTTGCCAGGGCTATTGAGAGGGTCAGATGAAAGAATTGTTAATGGAAAGTGGACAGTCGCCCTTCCTTCCCCCCAGTCCTGTGGACTGCTGGGAACAGCACAACTAGGGAGGGGTCAGGGCCAAAAGGCGTTTATTAAACACTCATCTGGTGTGGTGCTGTGCTGTGTTTTTCTCTAGCTTTTCTCTACACCTTCTCCAACTGCCCCCCTGACCTTTTGAAAATACCCCCAATAAAACTGGACACAAGAGGTTAAAAAGGCTCCAAGTGGGCCACACTGTCATTTACACAGGAGTCTGAATCCCTATACTTAGATGGCAGGCCAGCTCTAGCTTCAAACAAAGGAATTTGTCATTTAAAACAAATCAAAATGGCAGTTTTCACTTTCTACCCTCTTGGGCTTTGGAGGTCACCTGCACACTCACTAGTGTATGTCAGGGTCTCCCAGTCATGAGCTTCCCATCTGGGCCAAGCACACACGTGTTAGCAACTTTCCTTATGCATGTGATAGATATCTCCAGCGATTTTTCACAACATGGGACACATATGCCAAAGCCCTTACCTGGGCTGGAGAGACACGACGTAATCCGTCCTCACCTGTCTGCTGACCTGTCTCTGACCATCCCGCCGTATCTGTGCCTCAGCCACGTCAGTGTCCCTCTGCTGTCTCAAACATGCCATGCTCACGCCAGCCCCAGGGCCTCTGCACTCCCTCTGTCCTAGGAACAGCCTGCTCAGAGGTCTGTCCAGAACCTACTTCTTGCATCTCAAAGGGGTCTCAGATCAAATATCCTCTCCTCTGAGAAGTCCTTCCTGGATGCCATGACTAAAGTCATTCATCCCCAGGTCACTCTCAGCTCATGTGCCCTGCCTGTCTTCATAGTACTTACCAGAAATGACCTTGTTCATCTCCTGTGGCCACCCCGCCTTCAGCTCTGTGATGGCAAGAACCTTACTTGTCTTATGTGCTGAAATACCTCAGTCCCCATAACGGTGTCTAGCTAACCCTAAGGAGGCCTCAAATGCTTCTTAGATCTACGGACCTCCCCATTCAGTGCACCCAAGTGCTCTTTGCAAGGCAGAACCTCCTGGGGAGGTCGGCACAGGGCTCTGAAGCCAGGTCTCCTTGGCTCCCGGGCCCATGCACAGTTCAGGAGACCTCCCAACCCCAAAGGTCTCGGCCACATGGCCTCTCACTTAGCACTAATACTACATGCCCCGCACCATCCTGGATGCTGACTCACACTAACTTAAGTTGACCCAGTGCCCTAACAAATAACGTTCTTATCTCTGTTTTTGGATGAGAAGCCGAGACACAGAGGTAGAGGAATTTGCCTACATCGCAAACCTTGCAAGTGGTATTCGGCAGTTAGCCCTGGCAGTTTAGGGCTCTGGGCTTCCTCTGTCATACAGCAGTGACAATTCCTGAACAGGGGCTCCCCCTCCAGAATGTGCTCTGGTTTAAGTGTTCTATAAAACTTTCTGTATTTAATCCCAGCAGAAGGGGCACCCCACCTGAGCCCCTAATACCCAAGCTCACTCCTTCCTCCCCAGCCCTCCCCCACCCCTGACACCTGACCATCCTTCAGGTCTCTGTACTGTCCAAAAGACCTTCCCTGACCACCCGATATAAACAACACTGCCCTGCCCCCACCTCCTGTTATACTTTTTAGCCCTCTCTCTGGCTTTAATTTTTTACTAAGCACTTATCACCTCCTGACATTTTACACTGCATTTCATCAAATACAAGATTCCATCAACGTTACGACCCACCACTCCGCACCTCTAAAAAGAGTAGAACGTGCCGATCATAACTGCGTGATGCTATTAACTCCATCAGATGTGCATGTGTGAAAAATGGCACATCTCAGAATCTGTCCGAGGTATCAGCTTGTCAGGTTGCCAGAATGGAAGCACCAGACAGCAGGGACTCCCTGGTTTTATCTACTGGGCTACGGCCGGACGAGTCAGTCCTCAACAAAGATATGCTGAATGAAGTGAATCGCACACCCGCCACCAGGGGAGTTCTGCTTCCCTGCGTAGCTGAGGACAGCTGAGGCAGGCCAAAGCCACACAACGGGCCCCAGATCACACAGCTGGGAAGACCCTGACTTACTTTCGCACGCCTTGCTCCCAAAGCCACAGTCTTTACAGCATCCCATCATGCAGTTTTAAAGAAGTTTTCATTTCATTCTCTTTTAGTGTGTAATTTGGATATGGTGTACTATAAAATAAGTCCTGGGCAGATATATCTTTCAGAACCAATTCTCTATTAAGATGGGTAATTATGATACACAGTCTACGAGATGAATATCCCAAACCATGCTGTTTTGGTCACAGGGTCTATCCACCCAGGCTACAAGCTCATGCAAACCAGGACAAACAAAGTCTCTAAAGACCAAATTAATCTAATTCACTTCACACAACATTCAAGACTGCTGAACAGTCTGGCTGTTTGCGGGACTAGCTGAGCATTGGTTATAGTTCAAAATCAAGATCCCAGTTAGAACAAGACATGATGGGGCCAGAGGGGTAAAGGGCCTTTCTCACTCATTGTAATTCTTTGTAATTAATTTCTGTAATGCCCTAAGGCGAGAGCTTTTCATTAGAGTGCCATCTTCACTGGGGTTTCCAATAGGCTAGGACATCTCTCTGCTCCCTTTGAAGCATAAAGTGGAACAGCTTACAAAGAGCTCTCTGATCCCACATCCTGGACCATTACAAACATCCACAGCTGAGCACTCTTTTTTAAAAAACAGAGTAAACTTCAATTAGACATCCGCACACTCATTGGTCTATTTTTAATGGCTTATAGCGTTAACTTAATTGGTTTGCTCGCTGATCCCATCCAAAAGTCCCCTGTCAATAGAGGTGTGTTCACAGAAGGGCTCTATTATTTTATAGCGCCAACACCGGATAAAACAGAGGCACTTAAAGACCGTCAGCTGGTGTAACATAAAGCTCAGCATTAAGGGCAAAACTCTGTTTATGCAATATTACCACAGCTAAATTTAAATTTGCCAGCAAGGGCCAGGAGATGTGAACACATCACATTGGTAAGAGCACTGTCTACTCTAAACTCCCTGGCTTTTGAGTGCATCACACGGCATTGCTGGTCTTTTGCTTGAAAGTAATTGCTAAAAGGAAGAAAAACAAAAGCAATCAGACAAGAAAACCAACCACCAGCTGTCTCGTTGGGAACGTGAGTTGCTGCTCCTGGCTTAGCCTATTCGGTGCTTATTCCACGAGGGACACACAGCAAAATTCAAGAAAGACTCCAGGAGCTCCACACCGAGGCAATAATACTTGATGCTGGTGAAATATGGGGTGGTGATTAGGAGGGCTGAGAGCTAGGGATCCACCTGCCAGATGCCAGCTTCTCACCGGGATCGTTGTCTCTACTAGGAGCCGTATACCAAGTTCACCAGAAATAGCTGATTAACAGAAAGCAGAGCTTAAGATCTCTGGTGGAGTCCTTGTAGAAGAAGATTCTATGTCAACAGGGGCCCATGTGGTGCTAAAGATAACAGCAACGCTGGCCCTTTATTAAGTGCTTACTGGATGCCAGGCACTGCAATTTCCTCTACACACAATATGGCATGAACGTCCCCCCCCTTAACCTCCCTGTCCTCCTCTCTTCTCTTCTCAGCACTAATCACTGTCTAATGATCTTACGAGTGTTTTATTTTCTTATCTCTTCCCAACTACAACACAAGCTCCATGATAGCAGAGACTCCATCTTTATTAGCCTTGATGGATCCTCAGCTGCTAGAACAACAATGAGCACACAGGAAGCCCCTGATTATGTGTTGGTGAATAAGCGGTGAAACCTGACAGCAAGCCTATGTGACATATCATTACTGCCATTTTACAGATGGGGAAACTGAGGCCTAGAGAGAAAATGGACTTGCCAAGGCCACAATAACTGGTGAGCTAAAACATAAACCTGGGTCCAGCAGTTTCCAAAGACAGACTACAGCACTCCACTTGGGAGTCACAGGCTGGCTCTGGCTCTTCCTGGAGGGCAAATCTTTCCAAGTTCAGTGTCCGCTTGGGCAGCTTGATATTTGTCTTGGTGTCAGTATATACCATAGCAAAGCATGATAAGCCAGGCTTCCTTCAGAGAGCTGGTTCTCCAGCTCACTTCTGGGCACAGCAATCCTTCCTGATCCTTGGTTTTAGTCACCCACAATCATCCACATTCTAAAAACATTAAATGAAAAATTCTAGAAATAAACAACTCGTATTTCTTTCCCTAGGGTTTCATAATTTTCTTTATAGATGTTCTTTACCTCTTTTGTTAGGTATATTCCTAGGTATTTTGTTTTCCTTGAAGCTATTGTGAAGGGGATTGTGTTCTTAATTCACTTCTCATCATGGCTGTTATTGATGTATACAAAAGCTACTGACTTGCAGACACTGATTTTATATCCTGAGACATTACTGTGGTTTTTTGATTACTGCCAGATGTCTTGTGGTTGAGACTTTGGGGTTCTCTAAGTGTAAGATCATATCGCCAGCAAAGAGGGAAGAGTTTGACCTCTGCTCCCGTGTGGATGCCCTTTATTTCCTTCTCTTCCTGGATTGCATTGGCTAGAACTTCTAGTACTATGTTGACTAGTAGTGGTGATAGAGAGCAACCTTCTCTGGTTCACAGCTCAATTGACAATCACCAAAATGTGGAAATAGCCTAACTCTGCACTGACCCAGGAATGGATTAACAAGCTGTGGTATATGTATACCATGTAATACTATTCAGCCATTTAAAAAAGTGGAGACATTACATCTTTTGTATTAACCTGGATAGAAGTGGAACACATTATTCTTAGTAAACCATCACAAAAATGGAGAAGCAAGAGGCGGCACCTGTTGCTCAAAGGAGTAGGGTGCTGGCGCCATATGCCAGAGGTGGTGGTTTAAACCCAGCCCCAGCCGAAAAAACTGCAAAAAAAAAAAAGGAGAAGCAAGAATCCTATGTACTCAATTCTGGTATGAGGACAATTAATGACCTAGTACATGGTGGGGAGTAAGGAAGGGGAGAGGGAAAGGGGGTGGGAGGCGGGGGTCACAGTGTGTGACACACTTTTGGGGGGGCACTCATAAAAGGGACTTTACCTAACAAATGTAACCAATGTAACCTGATTCTTTATGCCCTCAATGAATCCCCAACAATTGATAAAAATTCCTAGGTGTTAAATTGCATGCCAGCCTAGGGAGCGTGATGCAATCTCGCATCATTCCAATTGTGCCACTGGGCCTTGAATCCCTTTGTCCAGGGTCTCTGCCACCCACGCCTTAGTCCCTCAGTAGCCTTCCTGCTTATCAGATCAGTGTGTAGCCTTGCATGACAGGGGCTCACGGGACACTTATCGTACTTAATAATGGCCTCAGAGTACCAGAGTTGTGAAGCTGGCAAGCTGAATATGCCAAAGGGAAGCCAGAAAGTGCTTCCTTTAAGTGAAAAGGTAAAAGTGCTTGACTTAATAAGGAAAAGAAAAAAAATCCTATGCTGAGGTTGCTAAGACTCTGTGGTAAGAATGAATCTTCTATCCGTGAAATTGTAAAGGAAAAAGAAATCCGCGCTAGTTTTGCTGTCACATCTCAAATGGTAAAGTTATGGCCCTACCGCGTGAGAAGTGCTTAGTTAAGATGGAAAGGGCTTTCCCTGTGCAGGTGAAGGCTGGAGCAGAGTGTGCCCCGCCTGACAGCAACTGAGCCCAGTGCTAGCCTTGTTTTCAGGAGTCTATGGAGGTCTCGGTTGGCACCCCGCAGATAAGGGAGGTCTGCTCTCCCTGTGATTCAAATGTCCCCCGCTAGTTTTGTTGGTAGACTTACTAATCCTTAAATTCTAAGAGACCTTTTTCCTCTCTGAGACCCCTTTCCCCTTCGTGATCCCCTGTCCCAGAAGAGGAAGCAGGCAGATCTCGGGGGCAGCACAGGGGAGCAAAGCTGTCTCCCTGGGCTCTTTCAGAGGTGAAGCCTCAGCAATGTCCCAGTCTTTCCATGCAGTTGGTCCCTATTCCTCATAGGCTGACGGCCCTCGGCAACGTGCAAAGCTCTTCCAGCCTGACCTGTGTCACTGTGAACCCTCTCCTCCCCAGAAGTTTCCTCGGTAACCTTTAAGAACCGTAGTTTTTAAGGAAGAGGGGGCAGCTAGTAGGTTTTCCCCTCCCTTCTCTCATCTGGTTTTGGCTTGGGGATTTATGTTAGTCTTGGAGCCCGAGAAATTCCTGGGCACTGTACAAAGAGATGGCAACAGGTGACTGATCACCAGGCCCCTGTCACCAGATGCCTACCCTAGAAAAGGAATCCCGGGCCCCACCCCACGTGAGTGCTAAATTACGTGGAAGTCAGGGCGGCAACAAATCTTTCAAGAGGCTGTTTGGAAATGCTTTATGGCACGTAGGGTTACAAGGCTCTAGCTGAACAAATGGAAAAATTAGTCTACCCTAAAATATCCAAGGCAAGTAATTTCCTGTCACCTTGTTTCTTCAATGTACTTAACATCTAGAATCTGGACTTCCCAAAATATGGATAAAGGTCATCAGTCACAGTGGCAACTCAGAGACAAAAATCTTCCACTTTTAACAGTCACTCCCCAAATGATGCCATCAGCCCTCCAGTCTGGCATCAGAGTTGGAATCCAACAACAACCATTAGTAAGTACTTTGAATTTAACAGGCTCGAACCAGCCAAAGAGCAGGACAGTCATCTTTGCCCACCGAGGCTCACGCCTTGGGCTGTTGTTTTTCTTTTTTCCCCTCTGTTGGAACAGTTTGTTTTTCCAGCTCCTTTCTCCCAATTTCCGCTCCTTACTCCACAGAGTGAGGGACTGATGACAACCAGATGGCAGTCCGAGCCTCACGTTGAGAATTTTTTCCTTTTCTCTTCCTCTTTCTTGAATCCTTTCCCTCTTCTTTCCATTCCCTTTAATCACACATTCCTCCATTTCATTCTGTTCCTTCCCTAAGGATTACATAATATCTATGCATCAGGAGCTAAGGATGTTAATTTTTAGGATATAGTCAGGAATGCAGCCTGCAAAGAGCTTGCCCGTGGGGCTGGGGCAGCCACAAGTGTGAGGGGCAGAGCAGGGCATTGCAGGTGGCACAGCACTGACACCTAAGACGTGGAGAAGCTACATTTGCATTTTGGCCTGAAAGATGACTAAGAACTTGCTAAGGAAATGAAGGGGAAGCGTGGTCTCAATAGAGCAAATAGCCAGTGCAAAGGTCCTGAGGCACCAGACAGGATGATGCTGTGAAGGAGCTGAAATTAGCACGCTAGGGCTCAAATATGAGGAGACTAGTGGCAAAGATTGTGGCTGGAGGAATCCATAGAGGACAGATCACAGAAGCTAATATACCATGACAAAGAGGTAAACTGGACCAGCAAGTGACGTGATGAATCAAAAAAAAAAAAAAAAAGCAAAACAAGATGTGTGAAGTGGCATAAGCCCAGAGTACCAGCTACTCAGGAGGCTGAAGCAGGAGGATCGCTTGAGGCCAGGAGGTGGAGATCAGCCTGGGCAACATAGGGAGGCCACTGTCTATTAAAAACCAAACCAAACCCCAAAGGGTTAACACGTTCTCTACCACAGTCACAGCTACCTTTGAATAGGGGCTTCTGAGTTTCTCAAGAAGCCTTGCCATTATCAGATGAGTAATCTGGCCTTAATGGTGAGGAGGGGGAGGATGGCTGTGACTCACCCAGGCCTGAAAATAAACTGGCCCGGTAACTTCGGATGCAAATGGGAATAAATGGAACCTTGGGGGCTTGCTGAGGTCTCTTTTTTTTTTTGGAGCAGGAGAGGCCAGATACTGAGAAGGAGAAGGGGATTCTGCTGAACATTAGAACATCCTCCCTGCACCTTTTGGCAGGCAAATTGTTTCACGGGTTGTGAATATGAGTCACTAAATTCTAAACCTTGGATAAGAAAACAAAGTTTGATAAATGTGTCCAGCTACCGGAAGAAAGACTCAGAGCCCAGGCAAATGACAAAGTTCAGACCGGCAAAGTAAAGGGGCACCCCAGTCTGTGCTGAATGTTACACATGCAAACGCACACACACACACACACACACACACACTTGCCCACACACTCACACATGCACACTTGCACTCACTTGCACACTCATTCACTCACACTCTTACACACTCACACATGCTCCCCCATAAGAAATATCAATATCTTTTCCTATGAAATACCAATGTCAAACATCAACTCCAAAAAATTCTCACGTCTAAAAAGGCAAAGAAATTAAAAGTGACTAGAAGTGTATTTAGGAAACTTGGGGGAGAGGGGAAAAGTATAGCTCAGAAAAAGAAAACAGGACATAATATAGGAAAAAAATCTATTAGTCAAGAAGAACCATGGTTCCCGAAATCACATTTCAAAATGTTTCAGTATTTTGTGGGTTATAATGTCTCCAAAATTTTTGGAGGAAAAAATTGTATGGGCTTAAAGAAAAACTATGGCACACATTTCATTTTATTCTTTAGAATAAAGAACGCTCCCCTGCTGCTATCACTTGAGGAAGTGACTAAGAAGGTCTGGCCTTTAATTACTGACCAAACACCTAGGTTACAGAGCTCGCATCCTGTTACCGGTGCAGAAAACCACACGAGCCAATTAGCGTGTCCTGTGTTAATTAGAACCTTTCCTGGCGTTCTCTCCACCCTCTATTTCATGACTGGGAATGCTAGAGCTTAATTTTTCAAATTTATGTTAAATCTAAAATGTTAAAAAACAACATGGCAGATTAAGTGGAGTAAAAGCTATGTAAAGAAGGCTTCCCTTGGGCGGCGCCTGTGGTCCAAAGGAGCAGGGTGCCAGCCCCATATGCCGGAGGTGGTGGGTTCAAACCCAGCCCTGACCAAAAAAGCTGCAAAAAAAAAAAAAAAGAAGGCTTCCCAGATCAGTATGTGCCCTGAGATTGGGCTTCTGGATTCTGCAGTATGTACAGTCCTCTCTGTCTCGTGCCTGGGAGAGTTCTCTGGAAAACATAGACAATTCTGTGCATTTTCTTTTTAAAAAAAAAAAATGTTTTATTAAATCATAATTGTATATGTTAATGCATTTATGGAGTACCATGTGCTGATGTTATATACAATTTGGAATGCTTACATCAAACTGGTTAACATAGCCTTTACCTCACTTACTTAATTATTGTGTTAAGATATTTATACTCTATTCTTAATAGATTTGACATGTTGGATGGAGGGAGGGTAATCGGTGTGACCTCACTTACGGTATATATTGCCAGGGTACTGACAATTCTGTGCATTTTTCAAAGAGTGCATATATTTCAAGATGGCATCTTCTAATAACCAACAAATCTCAGCAATAATGAAAATCACCATCATTTGTCAAAGAATTTGGTGACATATCAGAAACATTTCCCCAAGAAGTCCCCCTTCAACATACAAACACACAAAATAGTTTTCCTGAGTCAAACTCCAGCTCCGTCTCTGTTACAAAAGCTGCCTCTGGCAAGGAGTTGAGAAGGAATCAATGTTGGCAAAATGGGAAATTATTTGGGGGGACAGAATTAAACTTCAGTAGTCTTTCTTTCCTCCCTCAATTGTACTTTTGTTCATAGTTTCAGCTGGGAGAGAGAGCACACACATTTAGTATGGAGTTTATGAGTTCATATTTTATAATTAACGTTGCCAGCAGGGGAGTTTGATTAATACCGAGCAGTAGATTTTGAGCAATGTTCCATACAAATTGCCAAATTTAGCAATAAAATAAATTGGTTATGTGAACATAATTAGTAGGATGACTACTTAAAATTCAAAACCAAATGTGAATAATTCCAAATCATCTGAGCCACAAATCCATTATTTGTGTAGAAGGGGGAAAGGATAGCATTCGTGTTTTATTTTGCCCTCAACCACGATGTTATCCACCACCAAGCTGAACATAATGAAACTCCTACAACGGGCTGGGATGACATTTTAGAGCTATCTAGAAACACACACATATGCAGATGTACACACACAAACACACAGAGGGAATGTAGCAAAAATAAGAAACGTTAAACTGTGAATTTTCATGATAAATCTGAAAATCTATAACACATTTTTAACAAATGCTGTGTTCCAGTTTTCTGACGTACTGTATGTACATCAACCTCCAAGGCAAATTCACGCAGAAGAGCTTTTGACCTTTAAACAGTCACCCTACCTTATTGTCCCCCTGGACTTCTCCAAGCCTTTGCTGAAGTTCTTTAATTTCTTCTCCCAGATGTTTGTTTCGGTCCTGAGAATCTCTCAATAGTTGTGCAAGGTTAGCCTGGAAACAGCGACACATGAAATTAGAACCTAATTGCAGAATCAGAAACGAAGGATGGGATGAATCCTGGGCTCTATGGGGCTTGTCAAGGCTGGTGCCCATTAGAGTGAACACACACAGGAAGGCAGCAAGGGTTCAAACAGGGCCACGACAAGGACATGGAGGAAAATCAAGTTGGCCGTGACCCTCAATTTGGGGAAGTTCTTTGCTTCCAGAATGGCTTCCGGAGGCCACTTGGACAAGCAATGGAGGAAGGAGTCTTACCTGACTCCCCTCCCCGCTCGCCCCCCAAAAAAATCTTTTTAAGAGCTTATCACTAAAAATGTTGAAAATAGATACAATGTCCAATCTGAAAATTTAGGTCCATGACACTTGAAAAGCTTCATTTTCTTGTTTGGGTAGGTCCCCCACACCCAACCTTCAAATATACAGTGTGTCCGTAAAGTTCATGTGCAATTTCCAATGTAAAACTTTTCTTAGTTGCACACCAACTTTATGGACGCCCTGTGTCTTGTTTACTGAGTTTTTCCTTTCCTACTTCCACGCCCAGGATTTTGATTACAACTCCAGGAGGCAGCCTGAGAAGAAGTCAGTGATAAGCAATAATTTCTGAAATTGAGATGCAGAGGAAATTCAAGCCTCCTGGGCTGGTCTTCCTACCTCTTACTTCCTTATTCTAGCTCACGTAGTACCGAACAGCCATTCCTGTCCTTTGGCTCCCAACTTTATGGTGTCATCCTTTTCTTAAGCTCTGCCTCTTGCCCAGACACGGGTCTCTCTGGTCAATGTGGCCGGTTCCCCACGAGCCTGCCCTTTCAGTCCAGCTCTGCCTCACGGCCTCATGCCCCCCTTTCCCAGGGCATACACACTCTTGGCCATAATCCTGTCCCTTTTCCAGGTTCCTTGAGCCTGAAATTGCCAACTCTCCCCATCTAGCTACCCACTCGTGACTCCCACTCACATTCCCCCTCACTCACCCAGCTTCTTGTGTACCGTGGTTCTTATGTTGCTAACTGTAACTTGCTCTAAGTCTCACCTGACGTTTCAGCTTCTTATGGAACCTTAGCAGCAAGACACCACAAGCAACTGAAAGGCAGAGATTCTGCCTTCTACGCCCTCCGCTTCTACGTGTGTTGCTCCACACGGTGCCTGCGTGCCCATAAGTGTTCTAAAGTCTCGTGGTGGACACATGAAGGGGAAAGGAAGGAGGGAGGAAAGAGAGCAGTCAAAGAGAGAATCATTCACCAAGAGTCAGACAAGGGATGGGAAAGACAACGTCCTGGGCTCCATTCATATTATGGCCAAAAAACCCAAATCCAGAGACATTAGGGGACTAGCCCAACTTCAGTGGCTAAATTTCCAAAGACTTCAGTGTAAATACGTGGAGGAACAGGAAACTATGTCAGGTAGTGCAAAGGGAATGAAAGAGAAAGAACATAAAGATCAAATCTCTGCTCATCCCCGACTCCCCCATCTCTTATACCCCACCCGCTGGGGTATCCTGTTGTTTCTACCTCTCGCTCACCTCCTTGGGCCCTTCCTCCCACACATGTAGTACCAGGCCCATCCTGTCTCAGTACCAGGGCACTGTTCTCTCTCCTGGAACGGGAGTGCTCTCCCTCCACACAGCCCCTGGGCTCATGCCCTGAGCCTTCTCCAGTCTTCGCTCAAAGGTCACCATCTCAGCAGGCAAGGTGACTCTCCTAGACCACTCGATTTAATACTGCAACCTTCCCACCTTCCCCGGCACCACTCTTTCTTTTTTCTAGAGCATTTGCCATCCTTTAACACGCCACATCATTCCCTTCATGGTTTATTGCTCAGTGTTGATTTTCTGCCTCGCTCTCTTTCCTAAAACCTAAGTTCCATGAAGGGTGAGAATCTTTGTCCTCTCTCCCGACCTCTCCTAGTAGATGCTTCCACAAGTATTTTTTCAATAGGAGACAATAAGCTGAGCCTAGGGGTGATGGTCTCACCCTAGGGAGGGATCTGGAAAAATAACAGCGGGTACCAACACTAGAACCAGTGCCTGGCACGGAGTCTTGCACAGAAAAAACTCACCTGCACTGGCTGCATTTAATCGAGCCCTGATCTCCCACTCATTTACTGGTGAACATTAATCAATAATTCCATCTAAAGTTTCAGCCCCATACTTGTAAAACTCTTATCTAGTAATAATTGGGTAATGTTTGTTCTTGTAAGATAAAAATGTGGTAATGGATGAGGAAAATTAATTTCCATTTTGTAGGTAGGAAAGTAAAGAAACAAGAGACATTATGCCCAGCTGACTGTTCTTAGATATTTTCTGGATGGAAGGAACCATCCCAGCTCTGCCACTTACTGCCCTGAGTTTCTTTTCTTTTCTATTTTGGCAGTTTTTGGCCGGGGCTGGGTTTGAACCTGCCACCTCCAGCATATGGGACTGGCGCCTTACTCCTTTGAGCCACAGGCGCCGCCCATGTGCTGTGTTTCTTAATCTGTAAAATGGAGCTACAAATGTATATTGCAGGGGGTGACTGGATCCTTAACAATGAACACAGAATACTCACCACCATGCTCAGTATACAGTAGGTGCTGGTTAAAAGCTGGCTATGTCCCTTGACTGTGCCCTTCCAGTGGCTCCAAATCAAACCCTCAGTGAACAGAGACGTCTGGACACAGCAAAGGCCTCCTTGAATACAGCTGGTGTCTTTGCAATCCTGCCCTTTCACTGTTGATTATTCATTCATTCATTTATGTAACAAGTATTTACTGAGGGTCTGGCCTGTGCCAGGTGCTGGTTTAGAACTGGAAATACAGCAGGGAACAATACAGAAATCTTGCCCTTGCTAACTTGCATTTAATTGATGACAGTGCATTAATTATATCCTATTACAATAGAGCTGTGAACCAAAATGAAATATTAAGCTCCCCAGCTGACTGAGTGGACTCCCCTGTTGGCCAAGAGAGCCCCAGAAAAACCTTAAAGGTGAGTTTCTGGCTATGAGGAGAAGGGAGGTCAAGCACAATTCCTTTCGGCATTACTTTGCTATAATAAGATACTAAATCATTAACAGGCCTAAGGCCATGCAAGGCTCAGCTTAAACCACACCTGCAGACCACGGATTTGCTTAACAGATCACTTAAGTTTTGGTAAATAACTTCAAACATTCCAAGCCTTTAGACCAAACTTCATTTCTATAACCAACTACAAATCAAAGGATCCTTAAGTCCACATAAACTTGCAAGCCCCCTCTTTCTTAGAGATGTCCCACTTTCTGGGACCAAATCAATGGATGCCTTTGGGGACTGCATATGCTCTTACATGGAAATCCTGTCTCCAGCATGTAGAAAATCGGACCGTAACTTGGCTATAGGGCACATTGTCTCAGGACCTACTGAGGCCATGTGCCCCTGCCCTGGCTGAGCATTGCAGTGAGTATTCTGTGTTCATCTTTAAGGATCCAGTCACACACATTTGGCTCAGAAAAAACCTGTTCAATTTTTTTTTTTTTTTTTGGTTAACAGAATATATAGATTCAGTATTATAGACAATACATGTTGCAGAGAAAAATGAAAAAGGTGAAAGGGGCTGGGCACAGTGGCTCACACCTATAATCCCAGCACTCTAGGAGGCCGAGGAGGGAGGATTGCTTGAGTTCAAAACCAGCCTGAGCAAGAGTGAAACCCTGTCTCTACTAAAAATAGAAGAATTATCCCGGCATTGAGCCTACAGTCTCAGCCACTGGGGAGTCTGAAGCAGGAGGATTGATTGAACCTAGGAGTCTGAAGTTTCTGTGAGCTAAGCTGACACCATGGTACTCCAGCCTGGGGCAACAGAGTGAAACTCTGCCTCAAAAAAATAGAAAAAAAAAAAAAAAAAGCAAAAGGGTGTATGTGGGAAAGGGCCACAGAGGCCCCTGAAAAAAGGCCACACTTAAACCAAGACTTGAAAAAGGAGAGAGGGAGTCTCATGGATGTCCTGGGCCAGGAGTTCCCGGCAGGGAAAAATCAAACCAACCCATCTTACTCCCTCTCCCCCACCACATCTCAAAACTTCCACTTAGGAGAATAGTTCAAGGCCACAAGAGCAGGCTGACCCCAGGGACTGCAGTGACGTGGAGAGATGACTCAATTCTTGATTGTCCTGGTTCCCCTCCTCTGTCCACAGTTCTTCCTCCTCACACAAAGTGTCACATGTGGGTGGCCTCTGCCTTTTCTGCACAGAACTCCAGAATATTCCCCAGACATTAGCTCATTGATCTTTTTCCTACCAGATGGAGGGACAGGCCGCAGCAGCAGCAGCGTCTGTCCCAGGGGAGTGGCAGGAGGACAGCTCAGCGCTTGCTCTGTCCAGAGCCGGCTGCCACCTGCACACGTTCAGGCGAATCTCAGCATCTCCATCTGGAGGAGACGCAGCAAAATTCACCCTGGCAGGAGCTTTCTTTTAACCCATGGAAGAGATGCTCAAAGAAATGCCGTAAGAGCAACAATGAAAACTTAACAAAAGATAACAGCAAAGAGATTCTACAACCTTCCTAATCTTTCCTCTTTGAATCAATATGCCTCGAGTCTGGGGTGGGCTGGAAGACCCTGACATTCGCTGCCCTACGAACCTGCCGTAGCTAAACCAGTACAATCCAACCTGTCAGGGGTGCAGCACCAGTTTTCTTTATCCAATCCATTATAGATCAGTACTTTAAAAAAATATGATAAAAATGAATTACTAGGAAAATAAACTTTAGAAGACATCCAGATAAAGCTGTATTTATTGTTCGATTTGACAGACATAAAATCTGCTGTCAAATTGCTGTACAAGTTTCTAAACACGTCCTCTCAATTGCTGAACCTGTGGTGAACCAGATACAATTAGCTTGCAGCCTCGCACTGGTCCTGGGACCCCACTTTGAAAAGCATTGAGCTTACTCAGAGGTGCTCCTGGGTATCTGGATACTACAGCAAGGCAGACACCAGTAGAAACATCAGTCAACGGTTCCAATGACACTTGGGACAGAGGACAGAGATGCTTTAGGACACAACAATTTAGACACCCCGTGATGTGAGTATCAACCTTTATTTACTCTGCAGCCTGGCCCGAAAAGAAATCTTCCAAAATAAAGTCAGGCATTTCTCCATTTGCCATAAAACAATGGTCAATTAAAAATCACAATGCCTCCAAGCGAGTTCACAGTAAATCTACGCAGCTTTCAACTTGATCGCTGGAGGTACAGAGAGGTGGGGGAGTTGCCAGTGCTTTAAAGCAGGTGACTGGCATTTTCTCTTGCATTAAAGGGCTGGAATACGTGTCAACACACAATTCTCTTCTATTCAGTCCTTCCACCTCCTCACCTCCAAAACAATGACTTTGAAAACTAGAAAATGACTATTCTGATATGGTGCCTAATTCCTTGACATACACCTTAAGGAACAGAAAAAAAAGGGTAGTACATTTCAAAGCACTCAAAATAGAGGAGAAAAGTTCACACAATTCTTTTGACCAAAAATAACACCCATGACTCACACACATCCACTATAACTATCCATCAAGCTAGCACATGGAGCCTGCTTATAATTTATCAGCTATGCAGAGTGCTTTGTCTCCGTGTTATTGAGAAGGACTCTGTGACCATCAGTTAGAACGGCAGCTCTATGTAAAAGAAACATCAGGGAAAAAGTGGCAGACCGCCTACGATTGGGAAGGGTTTCACAGGGAAGGAAAACAAAACCAGGAGACTATTTCCTCTAAGTCTCTAGGGCAGGGGGTGGCATAAATAGCAAAACATAAAAAGGTTTAAAAAGAAGCCCCTTTTAAATATTCAGATCTAGCTGGGGCCGACATTAAAGGTTGACATTTTAGCTCTGATAATAGCAGAAAGCTGAATACAGTGAAATATACTGCCAATATGTATATTTAAGCCACTCTTTCTAGCTAGAGGTTTATCTATTACAACTGTGATGGGGAAGGGACGGAAGAGAGATTTGATGAACATGTAGCCAGGAGGTTCGAGGCTCAGAGGATATGACAGTTCTCCATTCTGAAACACCTTCTTTTGCAGGCAACAACTCAGTCCCCCATTACGAGCAATGTCCGCAGGAATTCACGAATGCCAGGCCCCAGCGTGAGAACTGGGATGCCTTGGAAATTCTCTCTGTCCAGGGATGATGGCTACAGATGCTGACAGCTGTTGTGCAGGCAGAGACCAGGGAGTTGAGAGAGCCCCTGGGTTTCACCCCAACTTCTTTTCTGGCTTTTTGAAGAAATTCTCACCGAGGTAGGTTAGCCTCGCGTGATGAGAGGGGCGCCACCCTTCCAATTCTCAAGTCCTGCTGCATCCTGAACTCGACTTCCTGTCTCTATCACTGTTTCAATTCCCCTATAAATGCCACAAGAGATGTCAGGAGGGTTTATGCTATGGATGCCACATGATTTTTTAAACTCTTAAGAACCAATGGGAGATTTTTAAATACAGATGGTCCCCAACTTAATGATGGTTTAAGTTAGACTCTTTCGACTTTGTGTCAGTGTGAAAGTGATATGCATTCCGTATAAACCACAGTTCAAGTGCCCATACAATCATATTGTTTTTCGATAAATTATATGAGATATATGACACTTTATTATAAAATAGGCCTTGCATTACATCAATGGTTCTCAACCTGTGGGTCGTGACCCCTTTTTTCCATTTGTAACAACGCAGCAATTAGGAAGGTCGAGAACCACTGGGTTAGATGATTTTCCCCACTGATAGACCAATGGTAAGTGTTCTAAGCATGTTTTAGGTAGGCAAGGCTAAGCTGTGATGTTCAGTAGGTTAGGTGAATTACATGCACTTTTTATTTGTAATCTTTTCAAATTCGATGCATTTATCAGGACGTAACCCCGCTATAAGTTGGGAAGTATCTGCAGAGTCATAAATCATGGTTGGCAATGACCATCACTGTTAAGGATTCCATTTTCAGTGATCAACTAATGGACACTAGTTCACAAGGGAGGGATTTCAGGATAATAATTGTAAGAAAGCAGCCTAAGTGTTAGAGCTGGGGAGAAGACCTACTCCAGACCATTTTTCTGAGGTTAGAAATGAAAAGATGGCTATGAAAGGGATCAGGATAGGCTGCCCCAAATTTTGCCACTTTGGCGTAAGGATGATTTTAAGCTGAAAGTAATTCACAGTCACTAAATACAGAAGGGTCTCTGTACTCCCCTTTTCTGCCTAAAAGTAAGCATAAATTTCTCCTTGTGAAGGTGTCCCCTTCTCTAGTACCAGAAAGAGGGGAAAGAATCCTATCACCAGAGATGGATAGTCAGTACCAAATGAGTCTTCATTAAAAAAAAAAAAAAACCTTATTAAAATAACTCTTCTCTTTCATTATTTCCTGCATATATGTCCTACTTTCCAACAACTTATCATCCTTTGCAGCCCGAACCCCCTTTCCTTTGTTAAAATGGTATATAAGCCCTGGAGTTCAACTGAGGTTAACCACTTCCTGACTTTTACATTTTCTTCTGTGGGTTCCTATTGCCTGAAAAATAGTAACATTGTATACTTTTTCCTGCTGTTAATCTATCTTTTGTCATTTAA
This sequence comes from Galagoides demidoff, assembly GCA_963574575.1. Taxonomy (NCBI): domain Eukaryota; kingdom Metazoa; phylum Chordata; class Mammalia; order Primates; family Galagidae; genus Galagoides; species Galagoides demidoff. The sequence continues at coordinate 29,273 of CAUYQV010185363.1, forward strand.
ATTTTCAGACCTCCATCACTGAACATAAAAGGGTAGGGGGCCCAACAATAGCCACACATGACCCCTTTCTCCTCCTCCTCCTAAGACAAAGACACAAAGGACCTAGTTAGCCCCACCCCTGAGAAGTTCGTACCTAAGGACACTAACTTTCTGGGTTGTAGAATTGGCCTGCCCCCTGTGGCCCCATATAAAAGGGGTCTCTAACTACCCCTGGGCACAGACATCACCTTTGCACTGCCCAGGCAGGTTGCTGTCCCTTTCAATAAACCTGGCCTGAACTTCTCCACTCTGGTCTCATCTCCAGGCACCACTGCTTAGACCTTTCACCTCCCCCACAGGTAATAACAAAACGGAAAAAAGTGATAAAAAGGTTAAGATAAACTTTTGAACCTTGTGCTATCCCAGACATCAGACACAGGAGTTAGAGTTAGACCACGTGTTTTCACCTATGTTCTTCAATATGTCACACCAGCATTCCAAGCACAGTCCCTCATCCTGAATCTTCTGAAGTATTAAATACCATTACCCGTGAACAACACAGATTTGAACTGTGTGGGTCTATTTACAGATACTAATTCAGATCAAAAATACATTATTCTTTGGATGTGAAGCCCTTGGATACAGAGGGCTGACTTTTCCTATGGCGAGTTCCACCGGTCTTGAGTGTGCAGGGATGTTAGTATACATGCGGATCCTGAAACTAATTCCCCTTATATGCCAAAGGATGACTGTACACATCATTTTGGTAGCCTAACCCTGGACAAGTTACTCTGCACCATAATATAAAAATGATGTATAACAGAAGATCCTCTAATATATACCTCTCAATTTGCAGACATACAAATCAGTACGGAAACTCGAAAATGAGAGGAAATGGGAGAGACAGAGAGAGAGAGGACAGACAAGGAAGCCCTTAACCTTGCCACTTTCTCCAGAAAAGTAAGGAAAAAAGAGAGTGAAAGAGTAAAAGAACAGGGACTCAATTTAGAAAAGGCTGCTCCACTATATGGTCTGAAAAATTGTATTAAGTCATACTCTGGGCCTCTTAAATCCACCCCTTCAATAGAGAAAGTACTAGATTAAGCAAGAATACATAAAAAAAAAAAATCTTTGATGAAACATCAACTGTTCTTGAGAGGTGTGATTGATAGCGAATTTAATTGCAATTTCTACTCCACTGCTTTGGTCCAATGGCGACTCCTGTGTTAACAGCAACAGAGTGAAACTTGCTTTGCTTAGCAAGGGCCCCTATTCATAGCAACTGCCAAAGTGATGACCTCTGCTACAGCGACAGCTTTTTTATTTACAAAAAACAACCACCCGAGAGCTTATTCCACACGTATTTTTGGGCTGTGCAAGGAACCATCAGCAGCCTACCCCTTCCTGCTAATCTCAAAACACACACTTGCAAATGGCTGCATTTCCAGGCCCCACAGGCAAACACTTTTGAATAGATTTGGGAGGTTGCTATTTAAATAAATGTTTGCTTAATCTTGGGCATTACGATTCTGCCTCTCCACTTAGGGGCTCTGTGAATAGCTCCCCAGTTCTTTAGACTCAATGAGCCTAAAATTCTTCATCTATAAATTGGGAGGCTGCTCTCCCCCTCCCTGTAAAATTGTTGCAACGATTCAAAGAGCTTATAGCAAGGTGCATTAGTGCTCAGAATTAAGTTGCTGTTAGGACTTAAGAGGGGTCCAAGTGGCCAGATCTGGGATTTCTTCTGTGTTTCCCTGGTTTGACAGAAAAGTCATACCATTCAAAGTGCTATAAAAAGAAACATCTTAAAGCACTAGAGATCTCTGAAGTAAGTTTAGGTTCTGAGCATCAAACCAGGAGGCATATACAAAGTCACTCTGATTTGCAGTCACAGGAGATTAAAACAGGCTTGACCAAGAAGACTTTTCTACTCAAATAAAAGGTTCCTTTGCAGCCCACAAAGGGCCCCTCCACGCTCTGATTTTTCCAGGCTTGTCATCTTGGCGCATGTCACCATCTAAATAAGCCATCACGTTCTAGAGACAAGAAAGCAGCAGCTCCCTCCTGGACCAAGAGGGATACCTCCCTTGGTACGTCTGCTTGAGATCAAAACATGAAAAGACAAAGATCTTAAAGGTGGGTTCAACTGTTTACTCATGGAGTTTTCATGGGGAAATGTGCCTCCCTGACCCCGAAGAATCCCATCTGATAAGAAGATTAACCCAGAAATAATTTAAACCTCCCTCCATCTCCTTTGGAGGAATTGCTTGTTTAGCAAAAGAGAAATATTTGAAGGGTCGTTTGAGATCTTTTGGTGATCTCTCACCGAAGTGCGAAGGGGCGCTCTGTGTACAGTTCTGCCTGGAGTAACAAGGAGAAATTTTCATTTCAATGTCCCACGAGAAGCTATTAGTGCAATCGCTGTTGTCACAATTTCTTCCCAGCTTCTTTAACGGATGATTTGCCATTGGAAATTGGCTGTTTTAAAAAGGATTCCGAGTTCCAAAAAGAAAGCCTCGACAACTCTATTTCTAGAACAGATGCAAGAGTTCTAGTCTGCCCTCTGAAGAAGAGACAAGAAAAGAAGGAAAAAATCACAAACAGGCATCGGCTGACACCAGAAAGACAGAGAAGGCTTCACCGGTAAAACCTCCTCACCCTGCTCACTTTCCTGTTCTCTGCTGCTCTGAGCAAGGGGCTTTGAACAAGGCTCTTCATCTTGGGACTTTCCAAGTGGTCTGGACTGGATATTAACTATGGTTCCTCCAGGCTCAGTCTAAAAATCAGATACAGAACAAAAAACTTCAACTATAGTATTGAATTATGAGCTAGAGGATCTGGATTTGAATCCTGCTCTCTCAGCCTTCTGTGTCTCCTTGGATAAGTCACAAGAAACGTCTACGACATCCAGTGTCCCTGGAGCACTCCCCGGTTACAAGGCAATGAGCATCATGACTATCGCCATGCAGCTCCTCATGAGAACTTCGTGAACTTGCCTTTTGGAGGGGAGGAAATTGAGTCTCAGAAAGGTTACAACAGCTCACCCACTTAGCAAGTGGAAGGGTTAAATTCAAAGCCATGCGACTGGAGGCCAGAATCTAAGCTCTTATTATTACTGCCACCTGCCACGCAGCCTTGTGACTTAAGGAAAGACACACCTGCTGTAGGACCTCAGCTGGGATAGGACTTGGCCACGTGCTCATGTACGTGGTCTCTGAACAGCACAGAGCCCTGCCGAGACTGATGGTATGGGATTACTTTCTGCCCTCAGTACATTTGGGGCAGGATCTCTTAAATGCAGCCCATGGAATGTCAAGGATTCTTAGATGGGCTAAAGAGGGTCCGTCACATCATGAACTTACATGCAATATTTTTTGTGGGCATGACTGTGGGCCTTTTCTCTTCTTTCTTTTTTTCTTTTTGAGACAGAGTCTCACTTTATCACCCTTGGTAGAGTGCAGCGGCCTCATAGCTCACAGCAACCTCACTCTTAAGCTCAAACAATTCTCTTGCCTCAGGCTCCCAAGTAGCTGAGACTACAGGCACCCGCCACAATGCCTGGCTATTTTTACAAATGAGGTCTCTCTCTGGCTCAGGCTGGTGATTGTGGGTTTTCTAAAGCAAAGGCTCATGGCCTACAACAGATTCTCAAAGGTATCTGTGATTCACAAGAGTCTCAGAACCACTGGTCCAGAGAAATGGAATTGAAACAAGGAGAAAGTCCAACAAGGAATAACTAAATCTCCCCTTCTGTGTCAAGAAATGAAGAAAGGAAGAGTCCAGGAAGGATAGAGGTTAGAAATTCCAGGTTCTGAGTCAAGAAACAGAAGCCACAGCTTCAAGGCCAGCGAGTAAGAAAATGCATCTTCCCCTTTATAGTGCGTGGATCTTGTGACCTCCGTGTCACAACTGTTAACTCAGCAGCTGGCTCTTGTTCTGGTGTCTTGTGCTTACACAAGGTGTATTTGCTTTGCAGCTGGAGGGGTAAATATTTCACCTGCTGTTCTGCCTTTGGGATAAATATACAATGTGATATAAGAGACCGCAGGTCAGGGTGTGTGCCTCAACCTTCCCTCCCCCACTTCCTGCTGATGAAACAATTTAGAAAATAATCCTGCCTCTCCCTCTTCCATACTGGTCCATGTACACCCAAGCTGCCCACTTCCCACCACACAGAAAGGTTCATTGTAACCATCGCTTAAACATTTAATGCTCATTTTCCCCCCACATAGAACTAATAAAGAGGACATCTTAACACCACCTACCCTAAATCCAATTCTGCACTGAAATACACTAACGGCACATAAAATTTAAAGCTGTAAGATGCTTTTTTTTTTTCTTTTTCATCTCCAAATCCTGGAACTTTTTCCCCCACATTCATCATGATTTTTTTTTTCCCCTTACTGAGTCAGAATTCCCTCCCTAACTTCAGGCTATATGTTTCTCTCCTTAGCACTGATTCCCATTAACCATCCTACATACACTATTTTAATTGCTTTGTTTACTGTTTATAACATCCTTACTAGAATTAAGGTGACCACATTATTAATCATCTAGACCAAGACACCTTGGGGAATGAAAAGGGACACAGATAAACATGATGCCAGGGCCAGAGGTGTAGATGGAATTGGTCCCGGGCACCCTGGAGGGGTGGCCCCTTCTCTCCATGTGCCAAGCTCAGGGATTTGGGTCTGCCTTTGTGCAGCTCTGGACCCCTGCAGGCACTGAGTTCTTCCTAAGTCGCAGTAGTTACAGTGTTAGCTCTGCCTGAGTGGCCCGCAAGAGCTCCCTCCCCAGTTTGTTCCCTTATACCTGGGGGTGATTTCTATGACCTCCATGTGCTTTGATTTCCTCCTTTGCCAGATGGCAGTAATAATAATAATAGTGCCTTCCTGGCACGACTGTATTAGGATTAAATGAGATTATCCACAGCAAAAGTCTACAACCCTCGCTAAGGTGAGCGCTGATAACACTGGCTGTGGTTATTACTATTTGTCTTCCTGAGACCGTTTTACCCGAGGCATGTAGGTACAAGGCTGTGATACCATCTGCTTGGCAATTACAGAAGCTGCCTTTCATCAGTAGGATGCCTGACTCCACCCACCTGGTGCTGACACATACTCCTGGCCGGAGCTTGCTCCCTTGAACCTTGTCGCTGGGACTTGGGGCACAGCCTTTCTCTAGTGGGGTGGCAGCTGGCAGCCACTCTTATTCTCAGGGGAAAGCAGCTCATAAAAAGAGATGATGACTGGCTCGGTACCCGTAGCTCAGTGTTAGGGTGCCGACACATGCACGGGGGCTGGTGGGTTCAAACCCAGCCAGGGCCTGCTAAACAACAATGACAACAATAACAAATAATAGCCGGACATTGTGGCGGGCACCTGTAGTCCCAGCTACTTGGGAGGCTGAGGCAAGGGAATCGCCTAAGCCCAACAGTCTAAGGCTGCTGTAAACTATGACGCTGTGGTACTCCACTGAGGGTGACAAAGTGAGACTCTGTCTCAAAAAAAAAAAGATAATGACGGTCACAGGGAGAGCTGAGAGCAGAGTAGGAGGCCTGGGGCACGGAGCCCTGGCTACGGCTGTTCCCAAGACCCAGCTACATTTCTCTCTCCCATGGTAGCTACTCAACCAACTCTTCTGAGGGTCCATGAGCCAGAACTTCCTCTTTGGAGCAAGCTACTTCAGGCTGCAGAGTGCCACGAAGAGGATTCAACAGGGGCACTGTGTCCTAGAGATGGCCAAGAGCTATGGCGGCCAGAATGACAGGCCAACATTCAATTGTTTAATAGAAAGGGATGAGGAGGACAGGGTGATAAACACTTCCTGATGCCACACTTGTCCCCTACAGCCACACCACATCTGTCCCCTTTACAGATGACAAAGCTGAGACTCAGACATCTAAGGAGCCTTCCCAGGGCCACACCATCAGTTCAGTGGATGTCCCTGCTGACGACTCACAGCCCTAGAAAGAGCGATTAGACCAGGAGGGGGCGCGAGTCCTACACAGGCCCAGCCAAACTGGAGGGAAAGACCCCCGTGGTTCAGCTGGTTCTCCATCTCCTGTTTAGATGAACCAGCCACACGAGGAAGCTGACACTAAACACTAGAGGAAGTCGATGTTAAAATTGGCACAACAGGAGAATTGTCAGATAAAACACAGGCTGCCCAGTTAGATTTGCATTTCACATACACAGTGAAGAATATTTTAGTATATGTATGTCCCAGTATTGCAGGTGACATACGTCCGTGCTAGAAAAAATTATAAAATTTTCTGTTTTCTATTTGAAATTCGAATGTACCTGGGTGCTGTCTATTTTTATTTGTGAAATTTGGCACAGTGGAGAGAACATGACAACTCCATGAAGCCATAGACCACGTAGCACCTGAAGCCCACGTTACCTCTGGACTGATGGTGATACAAGGGAATCGCTTCCTTATTGTCCAAGCAGTTTAGAATTTCTGTCACTTGCACCCCAAAGCATCCTATCTTGGGCAGCCAGCCAGTGGCTCCAACACAGGGGCAAGATTGCAGAGCCCACACTCCCCCACCACACTAAATCCTAAAAGGACAGAAACTAAATGGCACGTTGAAAGCTACAAAGCCAATGTTTAGGGACATCGAACTTGTATTTTTAGAGCTACAATACAGCTTGACAGACTTACTAGAATTCATCAGATTCTCCTCAGTCAGTATAAATATTTTATTATGAAGTCACAGAACGTGAATTCACTTAAGACTATAAAACACCTTCATGAATACTAACACACTCTAACATGGCATCAAAGGCAGCCACTGAAAATCACTAAAACCATGAAACCCGAAACACCTAAAAGGCCAGACAAAGAATTCCAATTTCTACGCGTTAGTGATACATTTCTATGTAATTTTATTTAGGGAAAAAACATCAGTTGGTTCCCAGAAAAAAACGGAGCATTCCAAACCTAGAACAATATAACCTAGGAAGGGAGCATGGAAGTGAGCCCACAAATGACTAAATGGGAAGCCAGAGGGCTGAGCTGCTCCTAGAGCATCAAAGTCTTGTGCAGGCGTGCACGTATGCAAATGTGTATGTGTGTATTAGGCATCTTGTTCACCAACATCCAATTTCAAGGTAATGACCCCAGGGAGTTTATACATGGAACCAGGTGCATCATTAATGAACAGAAGCAGGATGCAGGGGAGGGTCATCACAGATGTGTCCTCATGTCTTACAGCCACCAGGTTTGAAGTCCTACTCAGGTGCAGAAACTTTCCCTTACCAAGAAACACACGGCATGAACATCACCCTCATCTGGGCTCCCTTCAAGCCCCCCAAAATCAGTAACTGGGGCATGTCAGTTTAGAAAAAAATGTGAACTTAAGGAAAATTCCAGCACATACATCTTTGGGAAAAGTGTGCTTACACACATATACTTAGTTAAATTTATGGAGTAATAGTAATGGTCGTACTATTACTCCATAAATTTAACAAAACTCTGATTGAAATACCAACAGAATTTGTGGGAGGGGAGGATTAGAGAAGACTTGATAGATATTTGTTGTCTTTAATCAAAAGAGCAAGGCAAAGGATATTTGCCTGAATAGATATTAAAATGATCATAAAGCAAAACAACAACAACAACAAAAAAAAAACCTAGAATACACCAAGTGTGGTGGCTCACACCTGTAATCCTAGTGACTGGGGAGGCTAAGATGGGATGATTTCTTGAGACCAGGAGTTGAGGCCTATGCAACACAGTGAGACCCCCATCTCTACACAAAATCTAAAAAATTAGCAGGGCATGGTGGTTCACACCTATAGTCCTAGCCACTGGGGAGGCTGAGGTAGGACGATAGCTTGAGCCCAGAATTTGAGGCTGCAGCTAGCTATGATGACACCACTGCACTCCAGTGTGGGCAAAAGAGTGAGAACTCGTGTCTAAAATTTAAATTTAAAGAAAGAATAATGTGGAAGAACCCCATGACCATACAGGAACTCAATGGAATAGAACAGGAAGTCAACAACCAGATTCACATAGATATAAAGATTCATTCAGTGGTAACAGTGGGCATCTAAAATCACTGTGGAGAAAGTGGATTAGTCAATAAATAGTGAGGGCTAGAGAACAGAAAGTAAATGGGTTGTGAGTTTGAGGGAAGAAGGTAGCTCTTAAAAGTGCAAAGTGGCAGGAAATAAGGAGCAGAACTATAGGTATCCACTGAAAGGTAGGCACCCACAGAATGGCAAGTGTCCATTGAACAGTAAGCACCCACAGGACGATACGCTCCCACAGAATGGTGTACATCTCACACAACAGTAAGTGCCCAGAGAAAGGCTTGCACCCAGGGACCAGTAAGCTCAAGTGCTATGGCCAGGAGCCCTCAGCTCTGCTTCCTAACAGGAAAGGGGATGCCCATAATGGGTCCACCCTCCTCCACCCTGTGAGATGTCATGGGGTTTCCTCCCTAATTCCTCTGAGCAATCAGAATCCCTACCACTCACTCCTACCAGTAACACAGTGATTTTTCAACCAATGTGCCAGGAGAGGCTCTTAGGTGCGCCTCAAAAGTTTTTATAGACCATTAATTAAATTGTCTTCAAAAGAAGTTCAAAGAACAGTAAGTATATACTTTCTTCCCCTCTTTTTTTCATCAACATAATTTAAGTGTGCCATAAAAGTTTAACTATAGGTTCAAGTGCGCTGTAGGATTAAAAGATGCTAGAAACACTGCAATAGCACAAAGGATTCTGGGAAATTCAAAGAATTTCTCTTTCCATTCTGAGATTCCTGCTCCTTCCAACTGTAAGGTATCAATAAAATAACCTGAGATCAGGAACAAATCTTACCTGTTTCCTTTTTTCAGGAGGAAGTGACGGATCTCCATCCTACCAAAAAAAAAAAAAAGATATTACATTTTATTCTTTTTTAAAAAATAGATGTGCTTAGGTTCAAGGAACTGAACAACCCATGAACCTAAATTCAGACTCTCCCCATCCTGCAATTGATAATGCACTGAACCAATCTCAAATACATATATTTTTTAAATTCACCAAGAATGGACCAGAGTTATTTTGGAAAAACCTCTAAGGAGTCCATTCCAGTTAGGACCAAATCTATATATTTTCTTAAATGATAAGAATCAAAAAAACTGGACTGATCAGAATTATTTCTGAACATGCCCTAAACAGAAATAATACTTCATGTGCTTTGAATTCCTCTTTTAAGTAGTTAGAACCAGAGACTTACACACACACACTTACTTGAATTTTCTCTATCTTCTCTGAGGAAGATTGGATTTGCTTGAAATAAAAAAAAACTAGTCCCTGTGAGATTTTTTGACTTAAAAGAATTCAGTTCCTCTCTATTTTATGCCATTTGGGAATACAGATACCTCAGATGAGTAAGTAAGTGCTCACTAAATGAGTACTCTTATCTCTGATGCTGTCCACATATAAGTCAACATTATTTTAACGTGAGGCATCTTTCTATTCTATTTCTACTCCAGAGGCGCTCAGTGATCCTGGCACAGATGGTTAGTGACAGCGTCTGCACTTCCAAAAAGAGGTCGCAACAATGAGGGGGAAAGAATGAGAGGTCGCAACAATGAGAGGGATGCAATATTGCGCTACGTCGCTGGTATTCTCCATATCAGTATAATTTACATCCTTAAAAATACTGCCATATAAAATCCTAGAGAAAATCTAAAAGGCCAGGATGCAGGACAGGTTATAAAAATGATGGATAGAGCCATGGATCACTATGCAACCGTTTAAAGGACTGAGCTAAATCTGAGTGCAAGGCTTAGAAAGATGTCCAAAATGAAGTGCCAAGAGAAACAGCATGTTTTAGAACAACATTTATATAACGTAGTCCAGAACTCTCTGGAATGATAGAAATGCCCCCTCTACACTGTCTGGTTTAGCAGCCACCATGGCGGTGTTCTAAGCAACACTGTCTGATTCAGTAGCCACCAGCCACCAGCAGCAACTGAGCCCAGGAGATGGGACAGGTGAGGCTGAGAAACGGAATCTCTTACTTTAATTCTCATTAAATTAAATAGCCAGATGTAGCTAGTGGCCTCTTGGGGTATTAGTGCAGACTTATGATACTAAACTGCTAAACTCCACATAAATTTCTCTTAAATAAATCAATAGGTAAATAATCACACATACTATAATCCCCCTTTATCTTTGGTTTCAGTTACCTGAGGTCAACACTTGTCCAAATATATTAAGTAGAAAATTCCAAAAATAAACAAATCATAAGTTTTTAATCGTCTGCTCTTCTGAAGAGTGTGATAGAGGCCAGGCATGGTGGCTCCAGCCTGTAATCCTAGCACTCTGGGAGGCTGAGGCAGGTGGATCACCTGAGTTTAGGGGTTCAAGACCAGCCTGAGCAAAAGGGAGACACCATCACTACTAAAAGTAGAAAAACTAGCTGGGGATTGTGGTGGGCACCTATAGTTGGGAGGCTGAGACAAGAGGATCACTTGAGCCCAAGAGTTTGAAGTTGCTATGAGCTGTGATACCACAGCACTCTACCCAGTGTGACAGAGTGAGACTCTATCTCAAAAAAAAAAGAAGAAGAAGAAGAAGAAGAATGTGATGATATCTCACACCACCTGCTCTGTCCCACCCAGGACGTGAATCACCCCTTTGTCCACCACATCTGCACTGTCTACACCGCCTGTTACCCAGAACCCGGATCGACTATCAAATCAAGAAAACATAGTGTTTTCAGGGGTGCCTACTACCTGTGGCTTCAGGCATCCAGAGAGGATCTTGGAACATGTTCCCTGTGGATAAGGGGGCCCCCTGAAAACACACATGTGTACTGGGCATGTTCACAGGCACCAGGCAAGTAGTCTGGAAGCCCATGCTATCTCCATATGCGTATAAAAATGTGCATATGACTTTCACTCCTTAACACATATTTGACTTTCTCATTGTTTGGATTTAATTGTTTTTTTAAGAAACAGCGCATAGAAGTCCTCTCTTTATGTGGTAACTCAAGGGACAGGAGAGCCTGGATGGAGTGGTACGTACAATCAGCTCCCGGTACTTCTTCTTCAGGGACTGGTGGCGCTCTCGGAGTTGATTGGCCATGAGCTTGTACTGGTCCCTTTCCTGCTGACAGGTGTCCAGCTCCTTGGAGAGGATTAGCAAGGCTTCCTTCTTACTCTCCAACTTCCGTTTACACACCAGGTACTGAAAAGCAAACCGACCAACCAAGTGGTGAGAAACACACACAGGCCTCCAATGAACTCACACTTACACTTAACACACCTGGGGGGCAGGGTGTCTTTCTCACTCACAGATCAGGCACGCAGGTCCATTTATCAGTAAATGCCCTACACGTCCAGAACGGCTGCTACCATGCCTAATGTTCAGTTCCCTCCCAACAGAACCAAAACCTTGAACGTTCATGAACTTTGCCAAACTGAGAGAGATAAAATAATTTAATTGATGATTAGGTTAAAAAGTAGATTTTTTTTTTATTTCTTATAGCATAACTGTGTACATTAATGCAATCATGGGGTACAGTGTGCTGTTTTCATATACATTTTGAAATACTCTCATCAAACTGGTCAACATAACCTTCATGTCATTCTTCTAGTTATTGAGTTAAAATGTTCATACTTTGCTTTTA